>PVKM010046957.1:0-11571 GCA_004027735.1 Carollia perspicillata
TACCATCTCTGTGAATTCTTCCTGCTTAGCACAGCAGAGCCATCCTCCCTAACATGCATGTTTCAGATCAGGGATAGGAGCTGAATGGGGACCCAGGGTAAAACACAGTGGAGTGATCAATTGGAACTCAGCTCCGCTACAAGTGGCAGAAAACCAAAAGTAGAGGTAAGCTACTCACTGCTGGGAGGTCAGCTCCATAATATTCAGGATAGGCACGGTCAATCTCAGTGACAAACTATCAGAGGTGCTAAAGTGGACATTTGTAGAAGGAATAAAAGCTAGAATGATCAGGTTTTTTGGAGGGGCCAGAAACTACTCATCAAGGAGGTGATCCATGAGCTGAGTCATGACAAAGTCTTACCTACGTGGAAGAGCATTTCAGTCAGAAGGAACAGCATAAAAAGCTAGGAGTTGTAACCAGTGTGGTCCATTTTAGTAATGGTAAATCTCTGACAAAGTGAGTGAGAGCCTTTGATGCAAACAAGGCTGGGGGTAGGGGCTGGGGTTTGATGCTGGGCTGAGGAGGCAGGCAGAGGCCAGCCCCTAGAAGACCTCAAAGCCATGGTGAGACTTGGGAATTGACAGCTGCCAGCACCAGCATCTTTCTTCTGAGGGCTTTTGGTCTGGGGAGTTTTGTTTAGTCCATGTGTATGGCAAACTAGAAATGCTGGAAAGTTATTACCCATCCCTCCCCAAAGCAGCTTTCAACCAATGACTGAAAGGAGCTGGTTAATAAAAACTCCAGCTCCTTCTTCCTATCACGTGAGATGACACTGAGACAGGTTCTTCATTATCTAAGAGTTCCCTGCAAGACTGGGCCCAGTATGGACTGAGCCAAATGGTAACTTACAGGGTGTGATATTGTGATTTATAATAAGAAATATATATTTGGACTTCATCCTAGTTCCTGTTACAAAGCTCCTAAAACACTCAAAATGTCCTAACTGATGAGAGAAATAGAGGTATTATTTGATATGTTAATGAAGTGACTTCTGGAAAGCCCCCAGATAACCCAATCTAGGGGCTTGTTGCCAGAGGAACCATGTGACTAGAAGTCTAGAACTTTCAGACCCACCCCCCTGACCTCCTGGGAGGGGAGAGGAGTTGGAGGTTCAGTTCAATCACCATGATTTAATCAATCCTGGCTATGTAATAAAGTCTCCATAAAAAAAAAAAAAAGGGGCAAGGTTCAGAGAGCTTCCGGGTTGGTAAACCTGTGGATATTCAGGGAGTGTGACCTACTGTAGAGGGCATGGAATCTTCACTTTCTCACATACCTTGGCCTATACAGCTCTTGTATCTGGCTGATCCTGAGTTATATCCCTTAGTGATAAACTGGTAATCTAGTAAGTAAAATGTTTTTCTGAGTTCTGTGAACTGCTCTAGCAGATGAATAGAATCTGACCAGGAGTGGGAACTTCTGATTTATAGTGGTGGGTCAGAAGCATAGGTGCCGACCTGGATTTGTGAATGGTATCTGTAGGGGATAGGCAGGCATCTTGTGAAACCCAGCCCTTAACTTGCAGGATCTGACGCTATATCTACATAGATAGTGTCAGAATAAAGTTGGTTGCTTGGTGGTATGAAAAACAGACACACATAGTGTTGCTGGTGGAAATGTGGTTCTTTCAAAAGGTTGTAACAAAAGTTGGGAGATCCATGCATGGAAGGTTGAGGTTTTGTGGTGAGATTTGTTGAAGAAGCTGGAGCAAACACAAAGGACTGTGCCAGGTTCAGCTCTGGCGTCTCATTCCCATCTGTACCACAAGGGCCAGTCCAAAAGTTCCATGCTCTTGGCTCAGTTTAGTCCAGTCCTTGTCACCGTCTGGCTAGCTTAGTCTGTATTCCTGGCTGTACTCTGGCTGGCTGTGCTTAGGTCCACACTTGAAGCCTATGACGCTAGGCCACATGCCTCAGGCAGCTGCTAGGGCCACATGGCTGCTACAGAGAGAAAATGTGTGAGCGAAATGGGCAATCATGTGTTGAGAGTAGAGAGAGAGAGAGAGAGAAGAGAGAGACTGACTACAAGCATTCTGGACCAGACACACTTGCAAATTAACTTCCCCAAATTTTGCAGGTTTCTGTTGGTTTCTACCCCTAGCCAATCCATTTCCCAGAGTTTTGTGTCCATTACCCAATCTGATTCTTTTCCCAGCCTAGATAGACAGACCTTTGTGATTGCCATCTTTGTTCCTACTGCGCATGCTTCATAGTAGAAGGACCTCACCCTGTGCCATTTTGGCTTTAATGGGGCTTACGCCAGCAGAGGAGTTTGTCCTTTGTTGGTTTATTCCTCCCCTGTCATCTGCAGGGAGTGGACTGGTTGTACCCAGGGAGAGATTGGGAAGCTAGTCCCTTCTCCTTACATGGGGCAGGAAGGGATGTTAATCCCCTTGGCAGGGAAATGCTGCAGTCCCCTTGGGTGCTATGAATGCTGCCACTCCTAGTGAAGCAGGCTTATGCTCCCTAGTTTATTAGGCTTCTTAATGTCTGATTCTCCTTGCTCCCATCTTTTATGAATATCTAGATGTCTTTGCTAACAATTGGGCTTGGTGACTCATCCTTTATCGGTTTATATCTCTTCCCTCTTTCATTTTTCTATTTGTGATCATTTTCTGGAATCTATCCCCAAATATATTCCTTGCATTGGAATCCTGACTCCAGGTCAGCTTTTGGGAAAACCACACAAAACAATGTTTGACTTTTACTCATGGCAGGTTGGTACCAGTGGGATGACTGCATTTACTGACTGTGTTAGCCAGTCAGCTCCTTAAAGCAAGGGCTTGGTTTCCTCTGGAGTGGAGTTTGAGCTGGAGGGGTGGAAAGAAGAATTAATTTTATTTTTTTTTTATTTTACATAAATTTTTAAGTGGTGGAAATTATAAATGATCGTACTTAATTTTTTGTAGGTTTTCTATTTTTAAAATAGAAATATTAAAAATTCATTATGAGCACATTTTGTAGAAGTCCTTGCTTGCTATACCCTTAAGCTTCTGCTATTGTAAAGGGCTTGGATGTATTGAAAACGATGTGCACCCAGTGCTAGAGCTCTGGGTCTTATTTTTATCATGAGGAATGTTTGTCACTTAAATTAGACTATTAGTGTTAAGTTCCCTGAAAGAAAAATAAAAATTACCTCTCTCAGCTTTCCAATTACAGGCAAGAATGTTGACTGGAGAAAAATACATAAGGGAATCAATGAAGAATAGGTATTTGTGGCTGACATCTAATTGCTACAGAATAAGGGAGTAGAAAAATGAGAATGTCTCTGGAATCTCTTTCTTCTTCCCCTGATTCCCTGCCTTGCATAAGCTGAAATGGAACAATTTGTTGGTTTTCTTTCTTAACTGTACCAGGGAGATGTTTTAGCAACTCTTTGTTGGTAAGCTCTTGCCCCACCCTGTATATTTCCCCTACCCCCCAATTTTGTCTCCATTGTTCACAGAACTGTTGCTATGTCTTTTGAGAAATGAGAAAAGTGTATGGTGAAGTAATAAAGAGATAATGCTGGGTGACAAATGCCTGTTGCAGCAAGAGCCAGAAAGATTTAATAATATCCAGTACGTGTGACCGTAATTATGTTTTCTATTCAAAACAAACAGACAAACGAACAAACAAACAAACAACTGGTAACAGGTATCCTGTAGCAGGACTTCACTACCTCTATTCTTTTTCTAGTATGGGCTGTCTGGTTCCCAACTGTTAGATCATGACAGGAAGGGCCCCGCCTGAGTTTGAAGGTGTTGTGTAGGTTTGGGTGGTGTCTTAAGTTGAGTTGCTTGCTTCCTGTGTCAGAACTTGAGAGAGGGAATTGAATGCACCAGCAAGGGAGTGAGAAGATGGGGAGGGAGGAAGCCAATCCTAATTAGGTTGCTTCACTGGTGGGTAACTGAGGTTCAGTCCTGCTGTGGATATTTGGGAAATGGTGGAGAATATGCCTCAGAATTGATATACCCGAGAAGCAAGAAACTTGGGCACTTATCCTCCAACTCTCATTTCTCTTGGCTGAAAACCACTCCCAGATGTGCCCCTACCACTTACAGACAGTCCTTGGGCGGACTGAGCATGCCAGAGAAAGCCTGTAGGGTGACCCTGGTTTCCAAAGCATGCATGGAAAATGTGAGTGCCAAGGGGATTGGGGTGGAGGCAGCACCTTTCCAGAGTCCAGTGCATAAGGGGTAGATCTGTGATAATTTTACATTATCCCCCAAATTAGGTTAGCCTATCTTTCTATTTATCTTTCTAATGAGGAGTGAGAAAAAGAAGAGAGGAGACAGAAGAGGAAGGGAAAAGGGTGAAGAAACAGGAATGGGGGCAGAGAGAAAAAGAAAGAAAATAATAAAATGAAGGAAGTCCCAAGTGGAAGATGGTATTATGAAGTGTCTTTGTACTGTAGGCTAGTTGTATTGTCAGTATTTGTACTAATTTATATGATAATAAAATAGGCAAATCAGAGGAGTGAAGACGATGCTTGTAGTTAAAGTAGTCATTGCCCCATAATTACTACCTTGCTGATACTTAAAACAAACAAACAAAACCCATCAGGCCTTGTATTGATTGTTTCACACAGATTAATTGTAATTTTCACAAGAAATTGATGATGTGGGTATTATCATTCTCTTTTACAGATGAGAACATTGAAGCACACAGAAACCAAGTGATCTATAAGCCACTCTTTGTATCAGAACGAGATAAAAAAATTGTAGTCTTTCCTTGCCAAACGTTACACAACTCAAAATCACTAAGAAAAAAGATTCTGTTATGCAAAAACTAAACTTGAAGATTGAGCACATCGGCTTAAGTATCCCTTGACGTTAAGTCTTTGGCTTTGACACAAGGAGGTAATCAATTTGATTTGCTCTGATGTGTTGGGTTGATATCAATTTGGGGGCCACCAGGCACTGGAGCCCAGGCACTCTGTCTTGTATCTGCCTCTCATCCCCGACTTTACTGCACAAAACCCAGCTGCCTGAGTGAGGATTCTAAGTTCTGAGCACACCTGGTGATGTCATCCTTGCTATGAAGACTAGTGTTCTCATTATAAAAGAGAACCATCGGCAGCAGCTGGTGAATGCACCTAACTCTCTGGGGCACCTGTAAGGATTTACTTTGAGAACTCACAGGAATACTGATGTCTGTCTGGGTCAGGTTCCCTAGAACCTGACGGCAATTTGCTGGGATGAGGAAAGAGGTCTTGCTTGAATGGAAGAGGGACTTACATTCCCTCTTACATTCAGAAGACATTTTGCCTACAGTTAGTAATAAGCCAGCTAGAGCAAACAAAATATTCCTAAAGCTGGATAGCTGAGTCAAATCAATACATTTGTAAAGATTGCCACATGAGTATCTGTATGTGTATTGGCAAAAGGCAGCTGGACTTCATCTTTGTTCTAAGGGGGGAATCCGTACTTTTTAAATCTTTTTTTAGGAAGTAGGAAGGATCCAGGAGAGACCTGACCACTTGAAATCTCACAGATATTTCTTTGAGAAATATCTTTGGCCAACAAGGATTCCTTTTTAGCAACTCAAATTATTGAATCCTGCCTATCTCATAGTGACCCAGGGCTGTCAGAAGAACACACAGAGCCAGAGTTTCATAGAGCGATGGTGTGACATCTGTATTGCTCCAAGCATCTAATACCCGGAAGAGGTGATTTCCCTAAGGAAAGAGTCCTGTATCTGACTGCAATACCCAATCTAATATGTATACCCAGACCCATGCTTACCTTGCTTCCTGTTTTAGCTTGCTTTTTTAGCTTTAGCTTCGTAAGGATGGGATCCTTCCCTAACTGAGTATCTGATCTACCAATACTTTGTGAATGAATGAATGGATGCTGAGTATTTGCCTCTGACAGTTATTAGGTTCTTCGGTCCAAACCCTCCCTTCTACATACACTCTGCCCTGAGAATACCGTGGCTCCTTTTCAGCCAGCGTCCAGGGTAGTTTCTGCCAGCAAAAGGCTCAAAGGGGGATTGGAAGGCTGAAAGTGAGGCTGGGCAAGGTAGGGGAAGGGTTAACTGCATCAGTCCTGTTTTGCTGCTATTTCTGTCATCATGGCCCCACCACTGCATCTTCCCCGGTGGCATCGGTGAGCTCTAGCTTAAAGCTTCATTCTGCTCTCTCAGAACTGGCCTCACATCCTCTTAGAAGAACCAGCCACCACTGGTTGATACGCTCTTGGTCTGGGGCTTCTAGGTTCTAAGTCCTATCGGAGCTAGGATTTCTTCCCTTTGTTCCTTGCTCTAAGAATGGTAGCTTTTTCCTGCAGTTACTACCTTCGTATTTCCTCTAATACACGTGTAATTGCATTCTCTCTGTTAAAACACCTTTTGTGGCTTTTATTTTCTGATTGGATACAGACTCTCACATGACCTTTAGCAACCCTGTGATTTAGATACCACTACTTAGTTTTACAAATGAAAGACAGTGGTACAAAAGAATGTTAAGTAGCTTTTCCAAATTTATTCACCTAGGATATGTTGGGCAGCTTGAGCTCAAATTCTGCCCTCATTGTTTATATTGCTTTTCACTTTTTAATTTACAGGCAACAAAGTCCACCTTTTCTAGTCCATGGTTTTATGAGTTTAGACAAACACATATAATGGTGTAACCTCCACTGTAATCAAGATATACAATAGTTTCATCACTCCCACACTAAATTGTCTCATGATGTCCTTTCATAGTCAATTCTCCTTCTACTTCCAGCTCTTGGCAATCCCTGATCATTTTCTGCTCTTAAAATTTTGTCATTTCCAGAATTTTATATTAACAAACCATATAGAAATAGCATTTTGAGTCTGGCTTGTTTCACTTAGCACCATAATTCATGTGAGAGTCATACATGTTTTTGCAGAAGTCCATTTCTTTTAGTTGCTGAGTAGTATTTCTTCATGTAGATGTATAATTTTCCATTCAGTGACTGAGAAACATTTGGATTGTTTCTAGTGTGGAGCTCATATGAATAAAGCAGCTGGAAGCATTCATGTGTGGATTTTTGTATGAACACGAACGTTTGTTTTTCTTGGGTGAGTACCTAGACAGAGGATTGCTGCATTGTTTGGTAATTGTATAGTTAACTTTATAAGACAGATGGCCAAATTGTTTTCCAAGGGGCTGAATCATTGTGTGTTATCACCAAAAGTGTATGAGAGTTCCAGTTGCCCCACACCCTTGTGGAACAGCACTTGGCATTGTCAGTTCTTGGTTTTGCTTTCATTTTAATGTCAGTCATTCTGATAAGTGTATAGTGATGTGGTACATTATTAAAGCATGTAGCCGGGACTTTGGAGGACATAAGTTCAGCTTGAAAGACTGTGCAGCATTGTGGTGAAGAGTCCGGACCCTGCAACCACCTTTGGTATTCTCTACCTTCATGAACATGAGCCTCAGTTTCCTCATCTGTGAAATGAGGGTAATAGTAGGATACCTACCTTAAAAGGTTGTTGTGAAAGTTACATGAGTTAATATATGTAAAGCCCTAGTACAGAATAAGTACCACCTGAGAATAAGTACCACCTAAGTATTCATTAGTATTGCTATTTTCTTTTTAGAGCTGATCACTCTGCTTAGATACATAATACCCAGATTTGCATACAAACAAAGCTGAGAGGTCATCCTTTGGACTGCACACAGCAGATCCTGAAGCCTTTTGATCAAATTATCCTTCTTCTCAAATTGCTGCATCACAGTTGTTTTTAGAAGCTGTTCCATGTATAATGCAATCCCTGCCTTTACTTTGTAAAAGTCCAATTTTAAAGGCAGCATTTGAACTTCAGTTATTAAAGAAAGCATTTTAATTGTTAAAGATTTCCATCTCTGTCCAAACAATGTGCTTTTAATAGAAACACAGCTTGTGATTTGTACTATTTCACTTTGATCTGCATTGCAGTATGCATTATCAACATTAAGATGAAATTACTCTGCAATCACACACAGAGCTCATACTTGCATAATTGCACAAAGAAAACCTCATTATCCTGCAATACGCACTTCAAAAACAAACATACAACCTTTTCTCCCTCTAGTGGCACATTTAAAAAGCAACCTCAAATATCACAGAGGCCAGTCTTGCCTATTAAAACAAGGAAAACAAATAGAGAGTTGACACAAGAATTGGGAGAGTCATAATATTTGTTTATTATTGATTGTGGTGAAGTTTGCATTTTATTTATGCAAAGTGATATTGCTGTCAAGATAACAGGCTGGCTCATAGCTGTAGGAGTTTTGTGATTTATCCTTACTTGGCACTTCATTTTTTATTAAAAACAATAAACTGGAAGTCTACAAATATTGGGTAATAAGGGATTCTGATTCCTGGCTACCTTGGGTGAGAATGAGATACTCCTCCACTCCTCCCTTGCCCTTTAAATGTTTATGAGAATTAAAGCTGAATAGTTATGTCTTATTGCAGTGGGTTGAATAGTGTCGCCCTCCCATCCACCCCTCAATTCAGATTCACCTGGAACTTCCGAGTATGATATTATTTGAAAGTAGGGTCTTTTCAGATGTAATTAGTCGAGATGAGGTCATATGCGTTTGGGGTGGGCCCTGAACCCAGTAACTGGTGTCCTTATCAGAAGAGGACACACAGAGAGGCACACACACAGGGAAGGTGTCCGTGTGGAGATGGAGGCAGATACTGGACTGATGCACCTTGTTAAAAGATAAACTGAGGCATAGTAAACATTTGACAAGTTTATTTTAGCAAAACTCAATTCCAGTCAGGCAGCACTGAACTGAGAGTGGATAGGACACCACATTTGTGGGAGCCGGGGCAGGAGAAGGACTGAGAGAGAAGTGCAGGAGCAAAGGAAAGACACTGTGTGCTCTGCTGCAGCTTAAAGCCTGATTGACCAACTGCCGTTGGGGGTTCCTGCCTTTCCATTTCTTAACCTTGATGCATGTACAGGCTGGGGTTCTGGTTTGCTTACATAGACGACCAAAGCATTAGAGCCACTTTAGTTTAATGGCCTCCTCATGTAATTAAACCAACAGTCCACAAACCAGGGAATCCAAAGCCCTAGAAGACAGAGAAACATAGAAAAGATTCCTCTCAGAATCTCCAGAAGAAACCAACTGTGCAGACACTTTGACTTGGGATTTCTGGACTCCTGCACTGTGAGATTATAAATTTCTGTTGTTTTAAGACATCCAGTTTGTGGCCATCTGTTATGGCAGCCCTAGAAAACTGGTACACTTACTCTGATAGATAAGAACAATGAATCTCTTCACAGTTACGACGTGCCAGGCACATAGTATTGTTCATAAATTAAGTCATTTAGTTCTCACTATAACACGAAGAGAGTAAACTATTATCATACCTCTTTTACAATTGAGTAAAAACTAGTTTCAGAGAAGTTGAAGACCTTGCCTAAGGCCACATAACTTGAAATTATTTAGGTGTGGCTGCCATGTGTTGTCTCATACTGTAACCACACAGAAAAACAGAGGTTTGCTGCCTGCCACCATAAAATCAAACTCATGAGGTAGATGCTGGTACAAACAGGAAAGAGGTTTTTATTCAGGAGCTGTGCAATCTGGGAGCATGGCGGACTCCTACTTCAAAGCCCATCTCTGCAGTAAGAGCAAGACAGAAGCCAGAATTCAAAGTTCCTGTTCCAATTTAGATTATAGTCCTTGGGAGCCCATAGGTGGCTACTAACTGGCCATAGTCCCAATCCAGGTAGTTTAGCTTGTCCCGAACTGCTGTTCATTTCAGGCTTTCTCTTGGAGCCTGCGTGTGAAACCGACATGGCCTTGGGCCATGCAGCTGCGACGGCTGCCAGGTCACATACTCCCAGGAGAGCGAGTGAACACACTGGCTAGTACATCACCAGATGGACGAGACAAAGAGGCTCTCTTTTGGAGGCCACGTGGCCCATAGAGAAACAGGCAAGTGCCACATGTGAGTGCAGGTCACAAGCAAGCCATCCATGATCAAGAGAGATTCATGAACTCTCAACCGCTTAGTTCCCCTGGGATTATATTAGTTTAGGTGTGGGATAGGCCAGGTATTTTCTCAAAATAGCCAACTGACTTCCTAAACTTTCATGTGCTTTGGGTGGGTCCACCTCAACCGATCCCTTCTTTCCCCAGACTGGATGGACAGGCCTCTTCAGTCCAGCACCCCCGCCTGCACCGTTTGGACTAACGGGGGAGACGCCCTGGAGCCCTGGAGGGACTGTCTGCCAGCAATAATGCCTTGCAAACATCTGAGATTGTTATACCCTTTATCTATGCCACTTAAGTTGGTTGTTTTCCAGTTTTAAACTCTGTTTTATGAAAGAATAAATCACATACAGTAAATTATGCAAATCTTATGTGCACAGTGAATTTCTATGTGTAATGAATATTTATGTATGTAGATACCAATGTAACCACCACACAGAGCAGCATCATGGAAGTCCCTGCCATGGCTCTTCCCAGATGATATGGGTTAAAGACTTAATATTAAAATATTTCAAATAGTCATGTAGATTCTTTACAAAGCTTTCAAAAATTATAAAGCTATAAAAATTGAAAACTTCTCTCTCATACTATCTCCTATTGTTACATCCAGATGTAGCAATACACACACATATACATGTACAAAAACATATGGCTATACAGGAATTATGTTAATGTATCCACATATATAATTATAAGTATAACATAGGAAGGTCTAAAAAAATATACACCCCATCTGCTAACAGTGAGCATCTCAATATTCACATGTATTAATGGAAATTAATCCTTTCAATACATTCATTGATAATGAAATGAATAATATCTGGAAGAGGCCAAACTGGAACATTTATATTTGACTTTTAATATTGTGTTAGACCTTCTAATTTAATATAAATTCTTCATGCCTCAAAGTTTATATTGCTTTTAGGAAATAACAAAGCCACACTGGGAATGTGTGACATCTCTGTCCCCCCAGTGCTTTTCCTCACTGATGATGACCAAAGTCATCTCTCAGACTAACTTCTCAGCTCAATGAGACTGTAGGTGAATTTCTAACAAATACGGTATCCCAGGTATCTTCTCAGCCACTTTTGTCTCTTTGTTCCTTTTTTAAAAAAAATTTAAAAGGGAGTCCATTCCACACCAAAGCATCTGGCTGCTGGGAATATACTAGACTCACAATCCAACCCACCTTTATTTCTATTTCTTCCAGCCCTGTACAGCAGAGAAAGGGGAGAGGGAATTTGCTGGACCAAACCTGAAGATATTATGAAGTGGGTTCTTCAGTACGTAGGTCAACACATGTGCTATCTACAATGGTTTGAAGTGCTTTTGAAAACCTCTTGAATTCATTTAAGCCTCTGCAGCTTTCCAAAAGACTGTTTTTCCCTTGTCTGAAAGTGTATAAGCAAAAACAATTTTCTGAAAGAATAACCTTAGAAAGTTAATAGAGTATGACAACAGTAGAACTGTTCTCTGTAAGAATTCTACATGTGCAGAATTTTGTCTCATTGTCAATCTCACTTTCAGAGAGAAAGAGCAAGAGCAAGAGGTGGTGGTGGAGGGCAGGGAAAGATAGATAATAGATAGATAGATAGATAGATAGATAGATAGATAGATAGATA
>PVKM010046958.1:0-11583 GCA_004027735.1 Carollia perspicillata
TCCCTTCACAGCCCTCCTCCTGCCTCCCCCAATGTATACGACAGCACACATTTTATCTTTTATATCACATTTTTACAATACTTTTTCCATGTTTAACTGTTTTTTTTTTGACACAAATACTTTCCACTGTGATACAGTTACCTATAGGATTCAGCACAGTAATGTGATATAAAGGCTTGTAGCCTGGAAGCAATAGGCTATACCATATAGCCTAGGCATGTAGGCATGTAGTAGACTATAACATCTAGGTTTGTGTAAGTATACTCTATGATGTTCGCACAATGAGGAAATCAACTAATGATGCACTTTTCAGCAAGTATGCCTGTTATTAAGCAACACACAACTATTTTTCTTTTACCACTTTTTAAAAAAGATTATTTATTTATTGATTTTAGACAGAGGGGAAGGGAGGGAGAATGAGAAGGAAACATCAATGTGTGGTTGCCTCTCATGCACCCCCTACTGGGGACCTGGCCTGCAACCCAGGCATGTGCCCTGACTGGGAATCAAACCAGCAACCCTTTGGTCCACAGGCTAGTGCTCAAGCCACTAAGCCACACCCAGGCCTTTTTTTTTTTTTTACCACTTTGAATATATTATACTGCTGCCTTCTGGCCTCCACTGTTTCTGATAAGAAGTCAGCTGATAATCTTATTTGGGTTCCATTGTATTTGACGAGTCATTTTCTCAATGTTGTCAAGATTTTCTCTTTGGCTTTCAGCATCTTTACTATGATGTATCTGGGTGCGGATTTCTTTCTATTTATCACAATTGGACTTTGTTGAGCTCTATGGATATATAGATTAATGCTTTTCACCAACTGAAATTTTTCAACCATTATTTCTTCTAACATTAATTCCTTTTTTCTCCTCTCAGTCTAGTATTTTCATTACATATATGTTCATGTGCTTAAAGGTGTCTCACATTTCTCTGTAGCTCTCTTCAATTTTCTTCATTCTATTTTCCCTCTGTTCTTTGAATTACATAATGTCTATTGATCTGTCTTTAAGTTCACTCATCATTTCCTAGTTCAAATGTACTGTTTGAACCACTCTAATAAAATTTTCATTTCATCATTACACTTTTTAATTCCAGAATTTTTATTTGATTATTTTTAGTAGTTTATATGTCTATTGATATTCTCTATTTGATGAAACATTGTCTTCATATCTCCCTTAACTTCTTTTTTAATTATATGTTATTGTTCATGCTATTACAGTTGTCACAATTTTTCCCCCTTTGCCTCACTCCACATAGTTCCACCCTACTCCCTTAGGCAATTGCCACACTGTTGTCCATGTCCATATATGTTCTTTGTCTACTATATTCCCTCTGCTGTACTTTGCATCCCTATGACTATTCTGTAACCACCAATTTGTACTTCTTAATCCCTTCACCTTTACTGCCCATGGTCTCAACCCCCTCCCATCTGGCAACTGTCAAAATGTTATCTCTATCTATGATTCTATTTCTGTTCTGCTTGTTTATTTTTTTTAGATTCAATTATTGATAGATACATACTTATTGACATTTTATTGTTCATATTCTTCTTCTTTTTTTCTTCTCCTCCTTCTCCTCCTCTTGTTCCTCCTCTTCCTCCTTCAAGAAAACTTTTTAGCACTTCATTTAATACTGGTTTGGTGGTGATGAACTCCTTTAGCTTCTCTCTGGGAAGCACTTTATCTCTCCTTCAGTACTAAATGATAGCTTTGTTTGGTAGTGTAATCTTGGTTGTAGGTCCTTGTTTTTCATCACTTCAAATATTTATTGCCAATCCCTTCTAGCTTGCAATGTTTCTTTTGAGAAATCAGCTGACAGTCTTATGGGAGTTTCCTTGTAGGTAACTAACTGCTTTTCTCTTGCTGGCTTTAAGATTCTCTCTTTGTCTTTAACCTTTGGCATCTTAATTATGATGTGTCTTGGTGTTGGCCTCTTTGTGTTCATCTTGTTTAGGATTGCCTGTACTTCCTGGACTTGTATGTCTATTTTCTTCACCAGGTTTTCTGTTGTATATATATATAATATATATAATATATATAATATATATATATATAATAATATATAATATATAAATTAAAAATATATAATATATATATTTTAAAGTAGGTTTTCAATTTTTTTTTCTCTCTCTCTCTTCTCCTTCTGGAACCCCCATGATGTGAATACTGGTCAGTTGAAGTTGTCCCAGGGGCTCTTTACACTATACTGGTTTTCTTTATTCTTTTTTCTTCTTGCTATTCTGTTTGGGTGTTTTTTGCTTCCTTATATTCCAATCTGCTGATTTGATTCTCAGTTCATCCACTCTATTGTTGATTCCCTGTAAGTTGTTCTTTATTTCAATTAGTGTGTGTTTTGTTTATGATTGGATATTTTTTTGCTGTTGAGGTTCTCACTAAATTCATTGACCACTATTTTTTTAGAGATTTGTTTATTTTATTTTATTTTTCTCTTCAATAATTTTTAATAATTTGTATTTACACATTATATATACTTTCACAAAGTGTATCTTACTAATATTTATTTTTTAACATTTAAAAATATATTTTATTGATTATGCTATTACAATTATCCTACTTGTCCCCCTTTATTCCCATCTGCCTTGCACCCCCACTCCCACACCTTACTTCATGTCCATGGGTTGTGCATATAACTTCTATGACTTCTCCATTTCCTGTACTATTTTTAACCTCCCCCTGTCTATTTTATGCCTACCAATTATGCTTCTTATTCCCTGTACTCCCCCACCCATTCTCCACCCCACTGATAACCCTCCATGTGATCTCCATTGCTATGATTCTGTTCATGTTGTAGTTGTTTGCTTAGTTTTGGGTTTTGTATTTTTTTTTTTAGTTTCAGTTGTTGATAGTTGTGAGTTTGTTGTCATTTTACTATTTGTAGTTTTTGATCTTCTTTTTCTTAGATAAGTCCCTTTAACATTTCATAGAATAAGGGCTTGGTGATGATGAACTTTTTGAACTTGACCTTATCTGGAAAGCACTTTATCTGCCCTTCCACTCCAAATGATAGCTTTGCTGGAGAGAGTAATCTTGGATGTAGGTCCTTGCCTTTCATGACTTTGAATACTTCTTTCTAGCCCCTTCTTGCCTGTAAGGTTTCTTTTGAGAAATCAACTGATAGCCTTATGGTCACTTCTTTGTAGATAACTGTCTCCTTTTCTCTTGCTGTTTTTAAGATTCTCTCCTTATCTTGAATCTTGGGTAATGTAATTATGATGCACCTTGGTATGTGCTTCCTTGGGTCCAACTTCTTTGGGACTCTCTGGGCTTCTTGGACATCTTGGATGTCTATTTCCTTCACCATATTGGGGGCGTTCTCCTTCATTATGTTTTTAAACAACTTTTCAATTCCTTGTTCTTCCTTTCCTTCTGGCACCCCTATGATTTGGATGTTGGAACCTTTAAAGTGGTCCTGGAGGTTCCTAAGCCTCTCCTCATTTTTTTTTTTGAATTCTTGTTTCTTCATTCTGTTCCAATGGAATGTTTCTTTCTTCTTTCTGCTCCAAACCATTGATTTCAGTCCCAGTTTTTTTCCCATCACTGTTGGTTTCCTGTGAATTTTCCTTTAATTCACTTTTCATAGCCTTCATTCACTCTTTCCTCTATTTTGTGACATACTCACCCATTTTTGTGAGCATCTTGATTACTAGTGTTTTGAACTGTGCATCTGATAGGTTGACTATCTCTTGATCACTTAGTTGTATTTTTTCTAGAGCTTTGATTTGTTCTTTCATTTGGGCCGTATACATATACATATACATATACATATACATATACATATACATATACATATACATATACATACATCTATATCTATCTATCTATATCTATCTATATCTATCTATCTATATCTATATATATATATATAATGTCTCAGCAGGCCTATTATGTAGTAAGGGGCAGAGCCTTAGATATTTGCCACAGTGGGGCAACCCATGATGCTGCGTTGTGACACTGTATGTGGGCAAGGAGTCCAAAAGGGAACAATGCCCCTTGCTGGGTGCTTGGCCAGCTTTCAATCACTTCCTCCTCTACCCACAAGCAAATTGGGCCCTTCTGGTGCTTATTCCCACATGGGTGGTTTTGTGTACCTTCTAAGGGCCTGTGGGTCTCTCCAACAAACTCTCCTGTGAGGCTGGGAGTTTATGCCCCCACTGTAATCCCCACAGGTTTTTTCAATCAGGTTTTGAGGCTTTATTTCCCTGCACTGGAACCTTGGGTTGCATAGTCTGTGTTGCTCCCTAGTTTTTCCTCCTGGTTTATGGATACACAAATGCGGGACTGCCTGTTCTGCCAGCCACCACCTCACCCAGTCTGTGAGCTACCGCCTTGCCCACCCCCATCCTCTAGCCACTGCTTTGCCTGGAGTCCTCCCCACTCAGGCTACCCATCTCTGCCCCTCCTACTGGTCTGGATGAATGTTTCTTCTTTAACTCCTTGGTTTTCAGACTTCCATACAGTTCAATAGTCTGGCAATTCTGGGTTTGTTTTTTTGTTTTTTTTTTTTTTTTTGCTTTTAAATTTGTTGTCCTTCTTTTGGTTGTGGGAGGAAGCACAGCATAACTACCTATGCCTCAATCTTGACCGAAAGTCCCTCATTGAGCATTCTTATAACCAGTGTTTTGAACTGTGTATCAATCAGATTGCTTGTCTCCATTTGTTTAGTTGCTTTTTGGAGTTGTATTCTGTTCTTTCATTTAGGCTACGTTTCTTTGTCTCCTCATTTTGGTAGATTCTCTGTGTTTGTTTCTATGTATTACACAGAGCTGCTATGTCTCCCAGGCTTAGCAGAGTGACCTAATGTAGTAAGTGTTCTATAGAGTCCAGTGGCACAGTCTCCCTGATCACCCAAGTTGGGTACTTTAGGTGTGCCCACTATGTGGGCTATATACATGCTCCTCTTATAGTTGAGCCTTGACTGCTGTTGAAACATCCAAAGTTAGCCACCACATTTGTTCTGTCTGGGCCACCTCGAATAGCTACAAAGCAATCTGCAGATGACTGCTACTTGCGCTGGGCTTGGGGATGTCCAGGCAAGATCACCTGCTGCTAGTGTTGGGCCTGGGGCAAGAGGTACAGGGACCACTGAAGCCAGATACTTCTTGTGTGAGAAAATTAGGAAAATCTGAAGCAAAGGGCAAGATAAAGCATTCATAAAGAGAAGCCATTGGAAACAGTTTGGGAGGGCCTGAAAGTTGGGTGGGGTGAGGCCTCTTTGATTTACCAGGGTGGGCAAGCAGTGTGAGCCAGGTTGATAGAGTCTCAGATACAGTTCCTGCCTGCCAGCTCTGTGGGGGGAAGGCTCAGAAAAGGAACAGTGGCCTCTGCCAGCACTTCTGTCTGGAAGAAAGCTGCCCCTCAACTCTTACCCTGATGCTAGACAGTTTAGTTTCTCCGTGTATGTCTCTGGCGCCTTTCACTCTGTTGCCTCTGTGTCGGAGCTCAAAGAGAGTGAGTCCATATGAGTCCATGTGTGGGCCCTTCAACAGGAACTGCTTTGTACTCCAGAAGTTTCTGTCTAAGAGTCTCAATACCTGCTGGTTTTTCCAGCCAGAAGTTGTGGAGACTTTTCTTCCTGGCACTGGAACCATGGGAAGGGGGGCCTGGTGTGGACCTGGGACACCTCACTCCTGAATATCCCTTCTTATTTTTATCCAGCACACATGGATCCAGCACACATGAGGCTAACTTGTTCCATGCCTCTATCCCTTTACCCATGTGGTTTCCTCTGTAATTCCATAGTTGTAGGACTTTCTTTTAGCTCAGTTTCTGGTATTTGTGAATGATGGTTGCTCTGTAGTTTAGCTGTAATTTTGATGTGGTTGTGCAAGGAGGCAAGCTGTGTTTACCTATGCCACCATCTGTAGGAGACCATTCTGGGTGGCATGGGCCCAGCCCCTAGTGGCAAACATTTACTGCAAAGTAACTTCCTAAAATCCATGCTAAACCTTCCAAGGATGAGTGTAACCAGTTCAACCACTTTTGCCCTTTTCATTTACAAATATCCCTCTTCTGTGATGTGATTAGCAGCACTGGCTCCTTTGTTTTCTGTAAAAGGTAATCACCTAAAGCAAACCTGTGCATAGTAAGTGAGGACCATAATGTAATGTGCCGTGGAACCCAATAAAGGTGGTTACAGCAATGGTCTCGGCTTTTGCTCCCCTTGAGACAAAAACCATGCTATCCCTTTTCCCCCACTGGACTTGGTGGTCCATATAAATGTCTCATTTCATCCATAATGACTCGAGCACTGCGGGCAGGTGTCTGCATCACCATCTTGACTGGAAGTTCCTTAAATGCTTGAAGCATTATTTGCTTTAGTTTTTTGAACATTTATAATGGTACCTTTGAATCAGTCTTTGTCTGTTAAATATGATATAAGGACCCTCTGGGAAACACTTTCTTTTTCCCTTTGTAAAAATATTTCTGTTTCTTTGCATGTCATACTTCTTGCTGAAAACTACACATTTTAGGTAATATATTGTAGCAACTTTGGATTGCCCTTCCTCCTCCCAGGGGCTTGTTTTTGTTGTATGGTTGTTTGTTTGGTGACTTGACTAGACAATTTTAGTGACATCTACTTTCCACATAGCATGAAGCCATTGCTGTTTCTCCTCTGGGGGCAAAGACTTAAACATGTACACACTCACCCTGGGGTGACAGTAGTTTCAGCGGGGCTCTCCTTGAAAGTTTCTTTCCTTGACTTCTCTGTTGGGCTGTCTTCTTCATTTAGTATTACTTTTCACCCTTTAGGTACCACCAATTACCAAACAATTGCTTTATAGTTTTTGACAGTGCCCAGGGGCATGCATTTCTCAACTATGTGATACAATTACATTTGGACAGGAATAGATTTTGAGCCCAGTCTTTGAGGGTTACTTTGTCCTCAGGGTGGGGTAGGGGGTGTCTTCTTAGCTGTCTCTTTCCTTGGTTCTCTCTGCTAAACTAGATTCCCTATGGTTACCTTGTTTATCTTTTTTTCTTTATTGTTGTTCAAGTACAGCTTTCTGCCTTTTCTCCCCATCCCTCCCCACCTCCTTCCCCCATTTCAACGCCCCCTTGTTGTTGTCCATGTGTCCTTTATAATTGTTCCTGTAAACCCTTCACCCTTTCCCCCCATTATCCCCTCCCCTTTCCCTTCTGATCACTGTCAGCCTGTTCTCAGTTTCAGTATCTTTGGCTATACTTTGCTTGCTTATTTGTTTTGTTGTGAATGGATCAAAAAAATTATGGTACATCTACACAATGGAATTCTATGCAGCAGAAAGAAAGAAGGAGCTCCTAGCCTTTGCAACAGCATGGATGGAACTGGACAGCATTATGCTAAGTGAAATAAGCCAGTCAGTGAAAGGCAATACCATATGATCTCACCATTAACAGCTATATTGTTTATCTTAATACAGAGGAGCTATTGTTTTTGAGAGCAGACTTAAGATCAAACTTCTTCATGTTCTTTTTCAAATAATGTCAGTTTCTTTGGGGCTCTCTTTTCTTATGGGCTGCCTCTTCTCCTGATAAAGCCTCTGATCCACTATTCTGGGCCCTGGATGAAGCAGTAACCTCTGGTCTTTAGGACTTGCTTTTCTTGGTGTGGCAACTCTGCCCTAAGCTAGGGCAAGGGTTGTTAGGGCCCTTGTATTCTTGGTCTTCTGTGCTAGTGAAGAACCTCTGCCTTATAGATGAGGACTTGGTAGAGGAAGGGAGCTCCTCACCACTCAGCCACAATCACCAGGAATTCTTTAACTGGAACATAGAGGGATTAGAAATGCTTGTGGCCTGCCCTTCTCAGTGAGATATAATAAAGTTTGATGTGGTGCTGAAGGGAAAGGGAGCATCATCTTCTTGGTCACACTCACCCAGGGAACTTCTATCCTAAGGGTGGGGAAGGAGGGAAGGAATGAGCCATGCTTAAATACCGTAGATTCTTACTGTTCTTACCAAATTTTAGAGTCTTTTCTTGAACAATGTTTCTTCATTTGTTTTATATCCTTAGAACAATTTCTAGCACTTTTATCTTTTTTAAAAGTACATTTCATTGATCATGCTATTACAGTTGTCTCATTTTTCTCCTCTTTATCTCCCCATTTACCTTGCACCCCCCTCTATCTTGCATTACTCCCCTTAGTTCATGTCCATGGGTTGTACATATAAGTTCGATGACTTCTCCATTTCCTGTACTATTTTTAACCTCCCCCTGTCTATTTTATGCCTACCATTTATGCTTCTCATTCCCTGTACTCTAGCCCCCATTCTCCATCCCCCACTGATAACCCTCCATGTGATCTCCATTTCTGTGGTTCTGTTTCTGTTCTAGTTGCTTTTGTTTTTTAGGTCCAGTTGTTGACAGCTGTGAGTTTGTCATTTTACTGTTCATACTTTTGATCTTCTTTTTCTTAGGTAAGTCCCTTTAACATTTCATAGAATAAGGGCTTGATGATGATGAACTCCTTGAACTTGACCTTATCTAGGAAGCACTTTATCTGCCCTTCCATTCTAAATGATAGCTTTGCTGGATAGAGTAATCTTGAATGTAGATCCTTGCCTTTCACGACTTTGAATACTTCTTTCTAGCCCCTTCTTGTCTGTAAGGTCCTTTAGAGAAATCAGTTGATAGTCTATGGGAACTCCTTTGTACATAACTGTCTCCTTTTCTCTTGCTGCTTTTAAGATTCTCTTCTTCCCTTTAATCTTGGGTAATGTGATTATGATGTACCTTGGTGTGTGCTTCCTTGGGTCCAACCTCTGTGGGACTCTCTGAGCTTCCTGGACTTCCTGGAAGTCTATTTCCTTTGCCAGATTAGGGATATTTTCCTTCATTATTTCTTCAAGTAAGTTTTCTATTTCTTGCTCTTCCTCTTCTTCTTTTGGCACCCCTATGATTTGCATATTGGAACGTTTAAAGTTGTCCTAGAGGTTCCTAAGCCTCTCCTCATTTTTTTGAATTCTTGTTTCTTTATTCTGTTCCAGTTGGATGTTTATTTCTTCCTTTTGTTCCAAATTGTTGATTTGAATCCTGGTTTCCTTCCATTCCTTTTTGGTTTTCTGTATATTTTTCTTTATCTCACTTGCATAGCCTTCACTTTTTTCTCTGTTTTGTGACCACACTCAACCAGTTCTGTGAGCATCCTGATTACCAGTGTTTTGAACTCTGCATGTAATAGGTTGGCCATCTCTTCATTGCTTAGTTCTATTTTTGGAGTTTTGATCTGTTCTTTCATTTGGGCCATATTTTTTTTATTTTGGCATGCCTATTACATTGTAAGGGGTGGAACTTAGATATTCTCCCAGGTGGGGTAACCCTGTGTTGTGGCACTTTATGTGGGGGAGGGCTCAGAGAGGTAACAATGCCACTTGCTTAGCTCTTGGCTGGATTTTGGCTACTTCCCTGGCTACCCATAAGCAAATTGGGCCCTTCTGGTGCTGATTCCTGAGTGGACAGGTTTGTGTATGTTCTAGGACCCTGTGGGTCTCTCCAACAAACTCTCCTGTGAGGCTGGGAGTTTTTCCCACTGCCACAATTTCCACAGGTTTTTACATTCAGAGGTTTTGAGTCTTTATTTCCCTGTGCTGGAACCATGGATTGTGTGGTCTGTCTTGCTCCCTAGTTGTCCCTCCCAGTTTATCTGCATGCAAATGTAGGACTGCCTGGTTCTCCAGCAACCTCCTTGCCTGCCCTGGCCCATAGAGCTCACCCAACCCAGTCCTCCAGCCACTGCCTTCCCACAAGTCCTCTCCATGATGGCTCCCTGTCTCTGCCCATCCTACTAGTCTGAATGAATGTTTCTTTTTTTAACTCCTTGGTTGTCAGATTTGCATACAGTTTGATTTTTCTGGCAGACTGGTTATTTTTTGTTTTTTTAAAATTTGTTTTCCTTCTTTTGGTTGTGCGAGGGCACAAAGCATATGTACTTACACCTCCATCTTGGCCAGAGACCAAGATGGAGGCCAGTTGGATTGTCTTTATTTTTGGTGTTGAGTTGTATGAGTTCTTTATAAATTTTGGATATTAATCCCTAGTTGAATGTATCTTTGGCAAATATATTCTTCTATTTGGCAAGTTGTCTTTTTGTTTGGTTGATGGTTTCCTTTGCTGTACAAAATCTTTTTAGTTTGATGTAGTCCTATTTGTTTATTTTTTTCTTTTGTTTCCCTTGTCCAAGGAGATATGTCAAAAAAAATTGCTGATAGCAATGTCAGAGAGTTTACTGCCTATGTTTTGTTCTAGGATTTTTATGGTCTACTCTTACATTTAATTAAGTCTTTGAACCATTTTGAGTTTATTCTTATATGATATAAGAAGGTGGTGTAGTTTTTTTGCATATAACTCTCCAATTTTTCTGATACTGTTTATTGAATAGACTGTCTTTACCCCTTTCTATGCTCTTGTCTCTGTTGTCATATGTTAATGGACCATATAGGCATAGGTTTATTTCTGGGGTCTCTGTTCTGTTCCATTGATCTTTGTGTCTATTATTATACCAGTACCCTGATATTATGGTTACTATAGCCTTGTATTATAGTTTTATATTAGGAAGCATATTTCTAATGATGTTCTTCTTTCTCAAGATTGCTGTGGCTATTTGGGGTCTTTTGTAGTTCCCTATAAATTTTAGAATTTTTCTAGTTCTGTGAAAAAAATGCCATTGGTATTTTGATAGGAATTGCATTGAATCTATAGATTGCTTTGCTACCTATAACCATTTTAATGATGTTAATTTTTCCTATTCATGAGCATGATATATGTTTCCATGTATTTGTATATTTTTCAATGTCTTTCTTCAATGTCATAATTTTCTGAGTGAAGGTCTTTTACCTCCATGGTTTTAAATTCATTCCTAGGTATTTTATTTCTTGATGCAATCATAAAGGGGATTGTTTCTGATAGTTAACTGCTAGTGTATAAAATGCAACTGATTTCTGAATATTAATTTTGTATATTGCTACTTTACTGAATTGATATATCAATTCTAGTAGTTTTTTGTAGAATCTTTAGGGTTATTTCTATGTAGTATAACATCATCTGCAAATAATGATAGTTTTACTTCCTTTTTAATTTGGGTGCCTTTTATTTCTTTTGCTTGTCTGATTGCTGTGACTAGGACTTCCAATACTACAGTGAATAAAATTGGTGAAAGTGGATAACTCTGCCTTGCTCCCAATCTTAAGGAAACATTTTTAGCTTTTCTCCATTTAGTATGATGTTAGCTATGGACTTATCACATATAGCCTTTATCATGTTGGGGTATGTTCCCTCTATTCCCACTTTGCTTAGAGTTTTTACCATAAAATTATATTGATTTTTGAACATTAAACCAACCTTGAATTCCTGTTATTAACACATGTATAGCAAATGTGCACACACACACACACACACACGCACATTTTTTTCCTGGAATTCGTTTGCTAATATTTGTTAAGGAATTTTTGTGTTTACATCCTTAAAGGATATTGGTCTTTAATTTTGTTTTTTGGTACTGGTCTTCAATGGTTTTGTCATGAAGATTTTGTTAGCTACATAGAATTATGTGAACTAAGTCTAGACTTCTTTGTGGGAAAATTAAAAAAT
>PVKM010046959.1:0-11570 GCA_004027735.1 Carollia perspicillata
CCAGATAAATTACTGCTCTAATCGACCTCGGTTAGCTCACGGGTCCCTCAAAACTTTGGTCTAAGACACACGTGGTGGAACTGAGAGAAAGTCAAGATGCCAGCTGTATCTGTCTCACTCGCCTGTGAGCAGCGCAGGGATAAGCAGAATGCAGGAAGGAGTAATCTGGTCCCCTGCCGGCTTCAAGGGTGTTATCAGAGACCCTCATCTTGGTGCGCCTTTATTAAGAGAGGAAACTGGTCTCAAGGCCCGTCTGGGGTGGCGTGAGCTAGGGCACTGCTGTTCTCTTCAGGCTGTTGGTAACAGCTCAAATGAATTGTTAATTATTCATTACTATTTGTCATAAAATCCTGAAGGGTTGCCAAGTGGTAGCAGGCAGGCAATACTAAAAAGCGGGGGACATGTCTTTTCTTGTTTTCCAGTGAAATCAGACATGGAAGGACGGGGCTGCTTTGCAAACAGGCAGGACACCACCGGGCTCCCGCACTGGAGTGTGCAGACGGGAAGTCTGAGAACACCGCACCACCCCAGGGGCTTGTTTTCCGCTCTGCCTTAGGCCTCCCTGCTCCATTTGCTGCACGGATCATAAAGCCGGAGGAAAAAGCGGTGGACGTGGGGGCTTCCAGCACGGACAACAAAGTCTGAGCCCCACTGGGCACTGAGGCTCTCCTGTCTCAGGGCCTTCCCCTCCTCCCCACAGGGGGTGGACAGAGCCCTACCAGTGAGGGGCCCTCTCCTTTCTCCTCCCTCCCTCCTCTGCCTCCCCCCCACACACCAGGCCCCTTTTGTGATGTCTCCTCTTTCTTTATTCTCCTTTACTGCTGCCTTTGATGTTCATTTTAACCCGATAAAAATACGTGGGTGATGGCAGGGGAGCTAGGGCTGAGGCGACAGCAGACTGCAGTTTGCCCCAGGTCTTGAAAACCCAAGAGGGTGGCCTTGCTTTCAGCCCCAGTGAAACAAAACCAGTGAGGTTGGTCTCCATGGCTCTGAAGTGCAGTGAGCTTCCGTGAAGTTAAGAAGTTAAATTCCAGAGTCACAAAGACTCCCCACCCCAGGAGCTAGAACTGAGGCTCTGATGCTCTGATGTATGGGAAGGGGCTTGGGATCCCAGCATGCTGGGCCAGGGGGCAGGAGAAGCAGCACAAACCCGCCCACACACTATGGACGGAGTTATTTAAGGCTCCCCTTCAAGGAATGGGGGTGGGGGGAGTAGTGGCTGTTTTCCTGACAAATATTGCTTAGAATCTACATAGCATTTATCACTTGGCAAGCTCACCCCAGCACTGGGTCAGCAAGAACACCGCAGGCTGTCCTGATTAGAGGGAAAAGGAGCCAGCCTCGCTGTGACCTGCCCAAGTCCCACCTGGGGCACTGGGAATCTGTCCCTGCTCCTGACACAGCCAGCACACAGGAGCTAACCGGTTCACAGATGGACCCGAGCACATCACGAAGGTACTAAGAAGCCTGGGAAACCTGGGGATGCACGCACAGAAGAAACGTGACCTAGAAAAGCCAGAGAGAAGATGGGAGAAGTTGGGAGAAGTTGGAAACAGCCCCAGGGCAGCCAAACGAGCCTGTGGTACTGATTCCCATTCCCAACACTTACTGAGTGTCCAGGAGTGCGTGTCTGTGTTCTGGTGCCCTAGAGTTTTATAAACATTTATTCATTCAATGTGATTTAGTCAATAATCGCTTATTCATTTGATGTGCATTTATTCATTCAATAATACTTATTCAGTCAGTAAATATTTATTGATTCAGTATTCATTCAGTAAATACTCACTGAGCACCTACTATCAGCCAAGCACTGCTTTCGGCTCTTGGAATACATCAGCGAAGAACACAACAATGGAGCCGTGTCTGCAAAGCCCCTGCAGGTTGCCAGGTACTTCACCTTTGATTTGCTCCTCACAGTATACATATGTGGCAGGCATTCTTATCCCCATTTTACAGATGAAGAAAGTGAGGCCCAGTGAGAGCAACCAATGATGTAGACATTAAGTGGTAAAAATGACAATCAAGCCCAGGCCTCTGTGACTCCAAGTCTGTGTTCTTTTTAACATGGAGGTTGTCCTGTGGAGATGTCACTTTACCCGAGGAAGAGTAATTAACTTTGCAATGGGAATTAAATAGCTTCCCCAGAATTTATGTACAGAAAATTATTCTCAGAGGGAAACAAACCAACATACAACACAAAGTGCCAAATGCAGAAAAGCAACCAATGCAGCTAACCCACACAAACTGAGTGTCCAAGAACTGATGTTCACTAGGAAACACGATGTTATGAGATCTTAGCTGCCTAACCCAGTGGTTAGCAAGACTTTAAGATGAGAGAATGAATAAGAACCTTTCATGAGAACTTGTCAAATTTACAATAAAGGTAATCAATGCAGAAAAAATATTTGTGCTTGTGCTTCCAATGGGAGCGGGGGTGAAGCTAATTAAAAGAAACCCCTTAGCCAGTAAAATAAGATGAAAAGCTACGAGTCAGCATACTCAGGGGCAGTGAAGACAGCTATTTTCAACATCAAGAATAATACAGATGTAAGGAATGTGTACTTATCCATAAACAGAGAGTCTTTGCTAACTGGGGCTCAGGTGGAGTGGAGGAGTGGGAATGGGTATTCCATTTGCTGTGGGAAGCTTTACATTTTTGCAGTTTCTGAGTGTGTGAAAATCACTGCCTAGAGGGACTCTCACTTTGTTCCTTTTCTTTGTGCTTGTCTCAGGAAGGATTTGGAACATGAGATAAAATCCTCTTTAGTAAGACGCTGGCAGGGACTAGACGAAAAATGGAATAAAGATACGTAGGATACACATTAAGAAGGAGCTAACATTTGTGAGGGATTTTTGCATGTTGGGTGTTTAACATACATGTTTCATTAAATTTCAAGACAACTTCCAGGGGTAGATATGATCACATTCAGTCACTGACCAGAGAGTTAAGACCCTAACAAGTAAATTGCCTAGGATCTCACAACAAGGAAAATACAGAACCAAATCTACATCTTTTTATTTTCAATTTTATTTATCCATTGTTTTATTTTTATTTAGATTTTATTTATTTACTTTTTTTTAAAGAGAGGAGAAGAGAGGGAAAAAGAGAGGGAGAGAAACATCAATGTGTGGTTGCCTCTCACATGGTCCCCACTGGGGACCCGGCCTGCAACCCACGCATGTGCTCTGACTGGGAATCAAACCAGCGACCCTTTGATTCACAGTCCCCTGCTCAATCCACTGAGCCACACCAACCAGGGCCAAATCCAGTTTTTTTATTATTCTTCCAAAGAAATCACAGGCCCTCTTCATTTTAAGGATTTATTTCAAATCACTCTGATGAAATACTCAGGGAGTAATATCTAGAACAAGTGTGAGGAGTTGCAAAACCTAGCCTCATTATAAAACCTCTCTCTGAAACCAGAGACGAAGGAGAAGATACAATTTGGAATGCAATAATTCCAGAGAAACTGGCAGCTTCTCCCCCCCACAACTTCTGCCCCCAGTACCCACCTTTCTCCCTCCCTATAAGCTTGACCACACCCCATTCCTCCTGGTTCCACACTCACCCAGCCTGGCAACATAAGTGGGACCTGATCAGAAAACACACACAATGCCCACTTCTCATGCCCTGCACACTCCAGCTCAAACCCCTGTTGCCTGTGTCTCCTTTCCTTGGACTGCCTCCTTCTCCTTCAAGACTATTTTTTGATGTCCATTTTTTTCAAAGTTGGCTGGTATGCAAACATCGAAATGCAGAGGGACAAACCGAAACTGGCAGGACTGAATTTCTTTAGTAATGGTTTGACTCAGAGCCCTTCTATCAGAGGGCCTGCCTAAAGCCTTCCTACTCAATGGGTGCCACAAAAGTTTATAAAACACACTCACGGCCACAGAGTGTAAGGGCCTGTAGAGTCACACGGACTCTCTCACCTCCTAACTGCTTAGCCTGAGATGAATTTCTAGGACTCGGTTTCATCATCCGGCAAAGGAATATAACACACTGTCAACCCGAAAGAGCCAGTGTGAGGATAACACAGAACAAGGATCATCAGTTTGTTTCACAAACTTCCTTGAGGATGAAAATAACCCAGAGGCTTGTTGATGTACACATTTCCCCGGCTCTTCCCTGGAAATGTGGAGTTGGTGGAATTAGGTTGGGACCTGGGGCTGGTTCTCTCTCTCTCTCTCTCTCTCTCTCTCTCTCTCTCAGCAGCTCTAAATTATATTCCAATACATAGCATAAGGAAGGTTTTGGACACATTGTTTTTAGTGACTGACAAATGTTAGTTTATTGATGTTGTTATTCTCTCCTCCTGATCTCTTGACCAACTGCTCAGTCCCAGGTCCTTAAATTTCTGTAGGCCTCTCCGTTTGCTCCATTTCAAAGCTCTTATAAGGGCTGATTCCTCAGGATCACACCACGGGTGTAGGCCCTCTCGAGACTCCTATGTTCCTCTTGGTGAGTTGGTGAGTTTGTCTTTGCCTACAGTCACGCTCTAAAACGACTCCTCACTTCCATGTGTGGCTATGACTAGGTCTTGTGCATTTCACTGGTTTCTTCCCTTAACATGCACACTGCTGAATCATTCAGTAGGTGCCCGAGATTAACTGGTTGGAAGCTGGGCATGTGAGCTCTTCTGTGTTTAGCTCTTCTGTAATGTTTTCACTTACCCTTCTCTTTCTACTCCCGTCTTCTATTCCCTTTCAGGCATTAGATCACAAGAACCTAATTTTCAGCCTACACTCCTTAGGAAGCTCCCTGACCCTCCTGTATCTTTGTTACTGGCTTCCCATCTTAGTTCTGCCTGGGGAGGCTTCCAACTCTAACTCAAGAAAAGGATTGAGAGATAAAAGCCATTTGAACTATAATACATAAGTGGCGATAATTTTCCCAGGTGAGTTTTTATCATGTGCTTGAACATTTCAAGTCAAGTCTTTCCCAAACATTTTATTTTTGTTATGGTTAAAGACACATCTATATTTTCAGTTGTTAAACAAAGAAAAGAGCCATATCAGGGATTACCACATGGAACACAAACACACTGGCAGGAACCACAGCAGTGAAGTGAGCGGCATGAACTTCAGCAAGTTCATTAACCTCTTGGTGCCACGGTTCATCTAAAAATACAGATGGTATTAATGTCCACCTTGTGGGTTGTTGTAAGGGTCGAAATGAGTTCACAGGGGTAAGATGTTGAGAACAGTGCCCGGTGCAGAGTCAGCTGTCACTGTGGCCATGTTGCGGACACCGTGCATCTCTATGTGACTCTTGACTCACTGGTTTCCATGCTTGCTCTCCCTGCGCTCTCATAACTCTGAATTGCATATGGTTGTCATTTGCCATAGCTGTATTCTTTCAACTTATTCCTATTTCAACCTCATGATCCCACTTCCAAAAGGTAACTTTTCTCTCTTCCTTGGTAGCTAACCTTTCCTGGGAGAGAAAATCTGATTGTCCTATTTGCCCTTTTCCCCCTTCTGTGGATGAACTCCACAGGGCCAATGGCCGTCTCCAGACTAATTAACAATAGTGGGATTAGAGGAGTCTCATGGAACAAAATCTGGCTGCTTAGGCAGCAGGGGTTAGGGGTAGGGCGATTTCCTTTAGAGAGGGTAGGAGCAGGCACGCGATAATTAGCAGCTTGTAGTATAAATTCAAGACCATATGTCCACAGCAATCATATTCAGAGTGTCTTTAATGAACTTTGACTTTTGCAAAAGCCAGGAGGTAATGCCTACAGGAACACTGGACGTGAGGCCAGGGGGATGGAACCTAGAGTCTAGCCATAATTTGCTGTAAGACCTTTGCTAACTCATTTCAACCCCTCCCCCCACCGTGGGCCTCTATTTCCTCATCTCTAAAGAGAATAGAATGGGGTGGATGAATTCTAAATTTCTTTCCACCTCCAGGATGAAAATAGAATGGAAATGGAGAGATATGGTGCCTAAAATCTGATTGTGAACTAGAGGTGGTTAGGTAATTGGGCTTGATTCATATTTAAAGCATTAATTATCTAAAAATTCCACATGTATTGATATTCTTGGAGACAGTTATCTCTACAGAAAGCATATGTTGAATTAGCATAACGTTGCTATTAAAAATGCTGTGGAAATGATACATAAACCTCTATAATGACAGGAAGTGACAAACTCAAAACCACTGATGTAGTTTTCACTTAAGCAGGTTTGATGACTAAAGCCCCGACTTCCTTCCCCTCAGCACCAACACTGCCCACTCAGGAGGAGGAGTCTGGATGAGAGCGAACCGTCTAAGTAAATCTGCCGCCCCCCTCAGGCCAGGTGGGCTTACTTAGAAACAAGTTAGACAGTAACATGTAAATCACATGTAGAATGCACCCCAGAAGTTTTGGCAAAGTTTGGGCTAAATATTGAGTTCATAGGAATAGAAATGTGTAGTCAGTGTCGAGGGGGAATAGAAGATTACTTTTTTTGGATAACCAAGTTAGAAGACTTCAAAGCTACTAAAATTATGGCCACTATTCAGGAAAAGCACTACATTTGTTTGTCTTTGGACATTGGATGTCTTGGCCAGAGTTCATACAGTTCTTTAACAGTTGGGTTTTCCTGGTTCCACTTTTTTCTGCTTAAAAGTAGCAAATACCTACTCTCTTCCCACTTTGCCTGCCAGGGGGCCTTGGAGCTCACCCAGGAAATTTAGTCTGCCTCTTTCCCAAACCGACTAGTGATGTTCAGTCTCAGAGTGGCCCAAAAGACATTAGTCTGTGCTGTCTCCAGGCCTACAAAAACAGGCTTAATCACCCGAGGCCTCTGAAGTGACTGGTCCACCCACATTCGTCAGACACAGAGTTGTCAAAGGCTTTCTGCCCCTAGCTCTGTGGCAAACCTCATCCTCTGCCTGTATCCCATACTCGGGCTACATTTCTGCCTTCAGCGAGTTCCCCTGCTCTTTAGACGCCCCTGCAGCATCTGCAGGAGGCATTTTCACACATAGGAGTGGTAATGATGGAGAATGGCGAAGAACGATTTCCTGTGATCTACGCACTACTTTTGGATTATCGGGTTCTCTGAAACGTTGAGATGGATTTTGTGTCCCTCACAATAAAATACTTTGCAACACAGTATCTTTCTGACGACCTGTTCATTTTGCTGAGCCCTAACCGTGCACATGCTGCTGTGTGTTCTGAAATGGTCGCAGGCTAGCCCGAGCCATGGATTCAAATCTACTCTTCTCAGTACTCTCCAGCCTGGCGCTTCTCAGAGAGCTGCTCCATGCCTCCTGCCCATCTGCAGAACCTCGTGGTCCAGGTCCAGAGTCAGATAAGCACAGAAATCAAGAGCAAGTGTTCAGAAATGTTGCAGCAATTTTGCAGAGTGACTTCTATGTCCACTAAACTTGTTAATTAAAATTTCAAGCTTGTACTTGTATACGACTTTTAAATTTTCATTTGTCCAGTAATTCAGTTTTATCACAATTTATAAAAATACTTATTTGGAATAGATTGAAAACAACAAACCAAACCAAAGCTGGTTCTTGCACACAGATATCTTCAAAAGTGCTGCTCTAGAATTATGTCTGCTTTTTTTTTTTTTTTTTAGTTTTTTTGGACCATACCGAGTGAAGTAGCTTAACATCCAGGCTTTAGAAAGGAAACCCAGTTTTCAGTGCCTCATGGTGTAGATTTCCCCACACCCTACACACCACTCAAGATACAGGGCATCCTCATAGTTCTGGAGGGGATGGAATAAACACTCCTTAGCTCTCAGAAGCTTGGAATGTGGCAGAATCCCCCTCAACACTGCTAGCGACACACTGAGGGACAGATTATGTCTCAGCAGGGGTCCCTGGGAAAATTCCGTTGTATAATAAACATTGTACATATAATCTCTTACCAGGGGATATAATTTTTAACATAGTGGCAAAAAAATCAATGGCCATCTGACACACGACCAAGATTCTAAGTCTCAAATTAAAGCTTTTTGTTTGGATCTTGTCATTTAATAATTATGAGAGAAGAAAGCCTTGAAGAGGTTCCCAGTTCAGTAAAGAAGTCTATCCAAGCCTGTTAAAAATGGGCTGTTTGCAGATCTTGGTCATGTTCATCAGTCAAAGGAGTGACTTTTTCACTGTTTCCATGCTGGTTTTGTAGCTTCCTCTCCCAGCATCGCCGCCGTGCCAGGCAGGCCCGTGCCCTGCGCCCCCTCACTCAGGCCGCCCTCCAATCTCCGTACCCGTCCTTGAGCCCACGCAGGTACTGCGTGCCATTCACCACACCTACCTTCAAACGGTGCTCCACAAAAAGAAGTCACATGATTTTCATTCCTTTTTCATTTGATTTGGCATATAATGATTTTCTCTATGTTATCACTTTCACTGGAAAATTCATAGATTGTTTTCCCATTATGAAAAGGAAAGATTTCTAACATGAAACACTGTTTTCCTTTAGTAACTATCTGGTTTTTCACTGTCACCTCATAGGTGCTGACTCCACCCCACAGGGGTTGTTGAGCAGAGTGGTCAGGTGCTGCTGGACATGGTGTGAGGGGGGAACGAGGCGACACAACCCTGACATCGGCTTCAAACTATAGGATTTTAACATGTACACTGAGTGCTCTGCTTTTAAGAGGGGCTCCCCCCCCCAGCATTTACTGAGCATCTAACATGTGCTTATTAACTAATTTATCTTCATAAAAGTTCATGAAGGAGATACTATTATCATCATCCTAATTTTGAAATTGAGGAAACAAAGCTTAGAGTGGATAAGTGACTTGCCCACGGTCAGTCAACAGGAAGTGGTAGAGCTACAAAAATATATTTTTTTATCATGATAATTCTTCCTACCACTTTACATATGAAACATTTTTATTTCTTCCCAGAGTTTTACTCTGAGAAATGGCCTTGGTATAGACCACCTTCTTACACCATATACAAGAATAAACTCCAAACAAATTAAAAATTAAACTAAGGCCTCTAAACCATAAAACTCCTAGAAGAAAACACAGGCAGTAAATCTCTAACATTTTTCTTAGCAATAATTTTTCTGACATATCTCCTGGGGCAAGGGGAAAAAAAGAAAAAATAAACAAATGAACTACCACAAACAAAAAGGCTTTTACATAGCAAAAGAAACCATCAACAAAACAAAAAGACAACCTAATAAATGGGAGAAGATATTCACCAAGACATATCTGATAAAGATCACTGCTCAAAATTTATAAAGAATTCATACAACTCAACACCAAAAAAACAAAGAATCCATTTAAAAAGTGGCCAGAGGACCTGAATAAACACTTCTCCAAAGAGGACATACAGATGGCCAATAGACTTATGAAAAAATGTTCAACATTACAAATCATCAGAGAAATGCAAATTAAAACCACAATGGGATACATCATATCCCCGTCAGAAGGGGTATCATTAACAAATCAACCAACAACAAGTCTTGGCAAGGATGTAGAGAAAAGGGAGCCCTAGTGTATTGTTGGTGGGAATGCAGATTGGAGCAGCCACTATGGAAAACAGCGTGGAAGTTCCTAAAAAAATTTTAAAAATGGAACTGACTTATAACCTAGTAATTCCCCTTCTGGGTATATATTTAAAGAAACCCAAAACACTAATTAAAAATATATATATGCATCTCTGTTCATTACAGTGTAATTTACAATAGCCAGACACATGGAAGCACCCAAGTGTCCATCAATAGATGAGTGGATAAAAAAGTGGTGGTACATACATACAGTGGAATATTACTTGATCATAAAAAAGAATGAAATCTTACCATTTGTAACATCATGAATGGACTTAAAAGGTATTATGTTAAGTGAAATAATTCAGAGGAAAACAAATACCATAGGATTTCACTTACATGTAGAACAACAAAATACACAAACAAAATCGAAACAGATTCATAGCTACAGAGAACAGACTTGGAGGTGGCTGGGTAAAAAAGGTGAAGAGATTAAGAAGTACTAATAGATACACAAGAGTCATTGGGATGTAAAGTATAGCATAGGAAATGTAGTCAATAATATTATAATTTCTATGTGTGGACATGAGGGCTACTTGAACTATTAGAAGATCAGTTTCTAAAGTAGATGATTGTCTAACCACTACACTGTACCCCTGAAAATAATATAAAATGATATTGAATGTAAACTATAATTGAAAAATAAAATTTAAAAAGAAAAAAGATTATATGCTTTTCTCTTTCTTTACTTCTAGGGATATTTGCCATTGTTGTGAGGAGTCCTCATCCTAATAGTCCAATGAAAAGGTGAAGGATGATGAAAATATCTTAAAACAAGTAGCATATAGCTGTAGCTGGTTCCCTATGTGACATCCCCTTCCCCCTGAGAAGTGTGGATGGGACAGTACCCTACAGGATGTCAAATCAAGAGGCATGACTGCCTACCAAGTATTGGATAGGTTAGCTGTGCTGGAGAGCAAAAGGTACATTTTCTTTCTTTAGTTCTTTAAATTATAAAATAGTGTGTGTTTATATAATAGAATATAAGGTGAAAATTTTAAATCCCCATGTGAAGTGGTAGTAGGTATTCGAAATCTTTTTCTAGGCATATATATTTGAATATTTACCTAAATAATAGATATTACTTATTTAAACTTTTGAACATCTGTACCATCCACATAAAGGAATTAGCCTAAAAGAAATTTCTGAAATTATTGTTTAGACTCTCTTGCCAAGTAATAATCAGAGAGTAGTTTTTTGTGGTGTATGGTGTATATCAGAATGTACTGGTTGGTTGCCATGGAGATTCATGGGGTGGGATATTGTGCAGGGAGGTTGGTGGTCATTTGGGCTGCTTTGGGGTTATTTACCTGGTGTAATAATAACACTTGAGGAGTTAAACTAAAATTCTACAAATACATGCCATATCCCGTTCTTCACTGTAATCAATGTAATGGAAAGTGGAACCGAGAGAACACATGGGGTCCTCTTGTATTTTAATTAGCAAATCTAGATGAGTTAATCTGGTCATATTGCAGACATTTTGGCAAAAAATAAATCTACTATATTTTTAATTCAGATGTTGACTGATGCCTTCTAGCCCCATGATATCCATATAAAGGACTGGGATCCTCTGATTCATGTTGTGAAGAAGTCCAATGCCCGCCACAAGATTTCTGCGTATTTTCACAAGGCAAGAGTGGGGTGGGGGGTAAGGTGGTATGTTACCAAAGCCAAGCAGGGCTTCTGCTTCGATGCCTGCTACCTCAGTTCTGCAACATTGACCCAGATGGACAACTTGGCCCCTTCCTGGATTTATACCTGCACCTACACACACACTCACAACCTCACACATATGCTCTCCCACTCATACCTATGAACACAGATGTGTCCACGCAAAGAAATAGTGACTTCACTAATGATTTGAATGTTATGGGGCTGACTGGCTACCATGAAGTACACAGCAATGTAAATTGTTCATTCACTATCTCTGCTCTTTAAACTACTTTCATCCATCTTGCCCCAGGAAGCTTCTTTCTGGCTTTTGCATGAGATGCTGCCAGCCTCCCACCAATTCTCTCCTTTCACCCCCACCCCTCAACCTTAACTTTTCAGCTCTCT
>PVKM010046960.1:0-11543 GCA_004027735.1 Carollia perspicillata
CTCACCCCCCGATTCCCGTCTCCTTCTGTCACTGCACATTCGACCCCTCCCTCCACCGCTTCCCTCTGGGGACCACAATGCTGTTATCTGAGTCTATGAGGTTTTTTGTTTGTTTTTCTTGTTGTTCTTTTGTTGCTTTCTGTTTTATATCCCACGTGTGAGTGAAATCACACAGTTCTTTTCCATTTGACTTAATTGATGTAGCCTACTGCTCTTGATATTTGATCCCTTCAGGGGTGAAGCAGGGGTGGACAGAGATGAGACTAAAAGGCAAGAGAATTCTCATTTGTCTAGTACTGTTATACATTTTCTTTGTGCTGTACGGGCCTGGATGTTTAACTCTGCCTTTTATTCCCCATGGATCCTTTTGTGGATTTAGCACAGGCCCAACTGTAAACTCCTAATTCCCCTTCACATGTCTTGGCTGGTTCTTCTCCCCTTGGCACATTTCTTTGAGGATCCATTTCATACTGTTTCTTTATTGCAGGGCTTACATTGTTTGCTCCTGGTGATTTCTTAGAAGTGATTATAGTGGTTCCAGATCATCTCTTTAACTCACATTTGCATATATGGACCACGGGAAACCTATACCTTTCTCTTGCAGTCAGTGGGATTGACTCCCTCTTCAACTATCATAGGCCCCTTCAACCAGACTCTCACCTATGGACTTTTTCCAGGGATGAGCCAAATTCCATCAACAGTATCCCACCAATGGCAGGGGACATATACCCAGCTCTCTGAGTGGTCCTGCTGAAGTCCCTCTCTTGACTTGAGATTAGCAAGAGCCATACCTCCTCCCTCTTGCTGGGGGTGAGGCGGGGTGGTGGGTCACCCATAGCACAGTTTTCTTCAAAGAAATCCCTCTCTCAATTTCTCTTTACCTGTTTTGTGTCCTCCGTGTGACTGAGGAGTTCAAGAATCGTGACAATAGTCCATGGCTATCTACTTTGAGGGATGTCTTGCAGCTTAGTTAGGAATTTGATATCTATGACATCTCAATGCCTTACATCTTGTTATATTGTTATATGGTTCTTTGTGGAATGCTGCTGGTCTTTGCTTGCCTATTTCCTACTTAAGAATGAGACACTAAAATGCTAATTGGAATATAGGCAGAATACATGAACTGGGAGACTCAACTGTGTGGTACTTAGGTGGGGTGCTCTGGCCATTTTTCTGGAAGACTCCTAAATATTAATATTTTAGGTCATTAATCTTGAGTCAGTTCTACCCAAGAGACGTTCTTTCTGCCAGAATTATGAGAATTTTAAAAAGCAACTGGAAGCTGGAGTTTCGCCATTCAGAACGCCAACTTTTATCTAATTCCCATTTTCCAGTAGAAAGCTTGACTCCAGCGTCCTTTCCCTGATCATGGAGACTCTCTGGTTTGATAGTTCCAGAATTAATCAGTGTGTCTTTGGTAGGGTGGGGAATCCGAGCTTCTGACAGCTCCTCAAACTTGCAAACGATCCTGTTTGCACAGCCTTGCAGGCTATTTTACACCTTCAATTCTTGAGCCCCTCTGATGTGATGGAGCTCCAGATGCCTTGGGTTTTATTGGGACCTCCTCTCTCTGGAGATGCAGGTTTCAGTGTTCTGATTTTTGCCAAGCTAGTTGTCACACTTATACCTACTTTAAATTTTTGAAAATTGTTTTAATATCTCATCGGGGGCATCTCTTTTCTTTTTCTCCTTTTCCTTATGGGTCTTTCTGGTTCAGGCGATTCTTTAACTGTCATGTCAATGATGTTTTGAGAGGAAGTGAAGGCAATCCCATGTGTCTTGCGCTCACCAGCATGGACTCTCCTGATGCCAGGCCTGTGGTTATGTATGTTCCTAACTGCCATTCATTGAATCCCTACGGCAACTGTGGGAGACTGATTTTATTCCATGTTTTACCTTGTTACAGATGAAAGCACTGAACCTCAGGGAGGAAAAGTGGCTTGTTTAAAGTCATACAATGGGAAAATCAAAGCATTGGAATTTAATTTAAGGTCTTATTTTTGCGAGTTCCATGTGTCTTTTTTCGACAACATCATAACTACCTCTTGATAGAGACTCAGTTCCTCTCCTATCACTGGATCTTTTTATTTTCTTGGCACCAACACAATACACTTTATTTGAAGATAGATCTGGATAGAAGAGCACTGATACCATCCACCAGCGAAGTGCTTCGCAGTAATTTGTGTGTTCACTGAAGCTTGTTTAATGCTTTTCCCAAATCATTAGGTGTTTCCTTTCTAGATTGCACTTTTGTTAAGCAGTATTTTTTCATTTAGATTTAATCTAAAGTACATTGAAACGTGTCGTGGTGAATTCATACTGTACTGGTCGCCATGGAAGTCTGAGGATTAGTTGAGTAGAGCAGTCAGCAAATGAACACTGCCCAGGGACAGTTATGACACAGAAGTTGCCTGAGAACAGAACATCTGAATACAGACACATGTCAAGAAGACATATAAGTTACATACAAAAGAAAAATGTCCTATCCATAGGATGACCAGGAAGTACCCCTGCTCTTGTCTTGGGCCTCTTCTAAAGAGACTAGGCAAATTGGGTCATTTATAACTTTACATAAGCATGAAGCCACCCCTAAGATGTATTGATTCAGACAACTGATAGGAATGGCCATTTACTAATCAGAAGCTCCTCTTGGGCACTAGTTTTCTTTTCATCCTTCACTTTCTGTAAATGTGTTTCCTGCCATACAGTGAGTTCATTAATTAAGTGGCATTTTGCCTTACCCCAAGTCACATAGTCACACACATAATGACAGCTAAGCCTTTGGGCCTCCTGGGAAATTGAATTCACCTGCATTTTTGTTTCAGTTTAGGGAATTCCACTTTAAGGCTCTAGTTTCTAAGCACGTTAGACCTTAACATCCTCCCTTTGGGACTGGGTCCTCATTGCCTGCCTTTCTTTTTAATTGTTCATTATCCAGGCCGTGCAGGTACTCCCTAATTTCCCCCCTGGCTAAAAGCCTCGTCCTCTCTCTTGGTGGCACTTTTAATTGTTAGTGTTTCTCATCCTTCCTCCAGAGGTAATTGGCCCCAGAGAGAGCCTCCAGCAAAGTAGGTGCTAAAACTTTCTCAATTTATTGGATACCAACTGCAGGGGTATCACAGCAAGTTTGGTTTGATTGGTTTTGATTCCTCTCCTGAGACTTACCTGAGTTCAAACAAAGGCTGTTATTTCCCTGCTATGTCATTCTTATGACCAGCTACCCTACAAAATGCCTAGATGAAGGTCATCCCTAGGCCAGTTGGCACATCTTATAGTTTTCTCAAGTAACGTTGACTTACGGGCAAGCTCATTTTTAGGTCATTTACATCATCTGAGGACTTGTCAAAAATGCAAATGCTCAGACTCCATCCCAGACCTATTGAATCAGAAACTCTGGGGGTGGGGCCTGGCCAGTACTCTGCATTTTGATAAACTCTCCAGGTGATGGATGCCCATGAACACTTAAGAAATATCGAGCCACACAAAAGCAAGAAAGAGAGTTGTGCATTTTGGTTTGTTTTTCTTAAATACTAGGTCTTCCCACAGTCGGTTGTACTGATCAAACTCTAGAAATTCTTTGATAAAGTAAAAAAAAAAAAAGTAAAGTAAGCTTGTCTATGTCTCAGGGAGAAGAACACCGGACAGCTTATAAAATGATTAGTTTAGACTGTTAGGTTTATAGGCCTCAGAAATCTGTTAAACTATCTGCTTTTCCAAGACAGCATAGTTGCACAAGGCAAGGCATATCGAATAGTGATGGGGGATCATGGAAAGACCACAGATACCTGATTTGGGTCCCAATCCCTGGCTGCTGCCATTGCCTCCCCCAACCCCCAACCACCTTTAAAACAAAAATCTGCCTGCTGCTATTAAAGTAGATTTCTAGAAATAATGTTCTTGGTGAGCTGCTTTCTGATCCATTGAGCATGTAGTGGGCACAGGCAGAGCTTTCATATTTACAAAGCTGTTCACTTACGATATTTGGACTTAGCCAACACTATCAGGTCCCACAGCAAGGTCAAGGTCAGGATCCATTAAGATTTCTCTGTAGTTCTTTTTGTCTTTAGAGTATATCCAGTAGGATCGTACAGTCAAAATACTGTGTGTTAAAGGCACTAGAATGAGTCATTGCCTTTCTTTGGTCTTATCACCAATTTGATATGCAGTTAATTTGTTTCAACTTGATTCAGTTTTTAAGAATATATTTTGTAAAACAATAACTGAAACCATATATTTATTTAGGGACCTTTATATTCACTATATTTCTCTGAGGTATAATTAGCAAATATTTTCCTCAGTTTGTCCTTTTCTTGACTTTGCTTAAGGTGTTTTTTGGTGATGGGTAAGTCATTAATATTTTTAATGTAGCTAAATTTATTAATCTTTAACTTCCTTTTGAAATTTGAGCCATTTTATGACAGTTTTCATTTTATTCCCAGATTAAAGAAAAACCCATCCATTTTTTAAAAATTATTTTATTGTCATTCAATTATAGTTGTCTGTTAAACCCATCCATTTTTTAGTTCAAGTATTTGTATGATTTGAATTATTACATTTAGATCTGGCACCCATTTGGAAATTATTATTTCATAGTACTTTATTTTAAAATATTAGGCAGGTTTTTTTTTCCCAGGTGCTATTTTAGCTACTGGAAATACAATGTGACAAGACCAACAACATCTAGTTTCTCTCCAAGCTCATGTCCCAGTGAAGGAAGACAGGCCCTCATTGGGACTGGCTTCTCTATTTCAGATACGGACATTTCAGACACTGTTGTGATTTCAGATGATGGCAAATACTATAAAGTCAATGAAAAAGATGAAGTGATAAATACAGGCTGGAGAGAAACCTCTCCAATAAGATGATTTTTCTTTTAGCTGATTAATGAATGCCAAGATGAGGCTACCATATCAAGGCCAACAGAATAGTTAGCACTAAGGCAACGAGGAAGAATCATCTTTAACACTGCCAGGTGCTCCCTATGAACCAGGCACGATGCTAAAACACTTTACCTGCATTATCCATGTATTTCTTATAACAACCCTTTGAGGTAGGTATTTATTCTTAGCCCCATTTTAATATTAGAACCCTGAGTCTGGATGAGTTCAAAATCATTAGCCTCTTCTCAACCTCTGACTTGGCTTAAGGTCTCAATGTACAACAGTAAACGCTTGATTTTCTCCCTGCAGGCTTTCACGAGAAGGACAAGAAGCCATACTGCCGAAAGGATTTCTTAGCCATGTTCTCACCCAAATGCGGTGGCTGCAACCGCCCAGTGTTGGAAAACTACCTGTCAGCCATGGACAATGTCTGGCATCCAGAGTGCTTTGTTTGTGGGGTCTGTACACTCAGTTATTTTTTTGAATTTAGGGGAAGTCAGGGGTTCTCCTCTCTGAGAGGCAGAGCTGCTCAGAGGGTTCACAGCTTAGGATAAGGCACTGGTGTGAGCTTCCAAAAGAAGACACGAAATTGAGCATTTGTTGTGGGCATTTGCTTGTTTGTGTTGCAAGTGGGCCATATTCTCTGCTCTGTTTGTCAAGGACCCGCATGAATTCTTGCTACTGGCAGGTAACTGGCAGGAATCTCTAGCTTGAAAGTTTTACTACTGTTTTATCTTCTTGACATCTGCATTCCTTTCCTTTCTCTTCTCTCCACCCCCAGGACTGCTTCAGCAGTTTCTCTTCTGGCTCCTTCTTTGAGCTGGATGGACGACCCTTCTGTGAGCTCCATTACCATCACCGCCGAGGGACGCTCTGCTACGGCTGTGGGCAGCCCATCACCGGCCGCTGCATCAGTGCCATGGGCCACAAGTTCCATCCCGAGCACTTCGTGTGTGCTTTTTGCCTGACTCAGCTGTCACAGGGAATCTTCAGGGAGCAGAGTGACAAGATCTACTGTAAACCCTGCTTCGAAAAGCTCTTCGCACTGTAATCTCAGCTGACCCACAGACCCTTCAGATCAGCTATAAAATTTAACCAACACAGAAAGAGTACATTGGTTCTTACTGACCTTCTGCTCAGTGAGCTTATAGAGAAAGTAAAGGTGATGAACAAAGAAGGGGATGTCTAAACGTCACATGACTAGGCGTGTGGCCTTCTGTTTCCAATTTCAGTCTTAGTTTCTTTTAATTGGGGACTTGGATTTAGATCTGGGTCCTGTTGTCTAGCACCTATGCAAATGTCTCTCCCACACGAACATGATCATTTCACAACTGCTTTTCTCACATTTCTCCATTTTTCTCACATTTCTCACATTTCACTCCTCTGATGTCCCAGCTCACATCTTCTCTCCTTTGGCCTTTTCAAGCTTCCTGTATTTCCCTGTGACTCAGTTTCCCACAGTCACGGCTGCGGACTTTATCCTTGCTGTGTGGAATTGGGGTACCATTCTTAAGCTCCTTGCATCTCCCTTGGGTGTATTTCTCTTTTTCAAGAGGAATTAGATTTTAACTGGACAACTTTGAGTGCTGACATAATTGCTAATTAAAGTGGCTTCTGTTTTAATGACTTAGTGTCATATAGTTTGGTAGATAAACCTTCTGCTTTTTGTATTAGCGTACTAGGCACTTTGTGCAGTTAAATATGTATCATACTTCTCGTGTACTTCCATACAATTAGCACTTTTTTCACCAAAAGAAACTAAAAAGAGGGACTCCTATTCACTAACTTTTTAAACTTAATGTGGACCTGCTCATAACATTTATTTTACTTTACATTTTTGCACTTAGATAAATGAATCATTTGCAAAGATGGCAAAGCTTCTTAAAATACTTTTTATCACTTTGTTACTGAAACGGGAAAACTGGATCTCCACTAGGAACTTGCAAATCCGTATTTGCATGTGTATGCATATCTCCAAACTCATAAAATTGCACGTACTAAATATGCCCAGATTTCTTGTATATCAATCATATACCAATAAAGCTGTTGTTTGAAAATGAAAAAGCATCCTCCTCAACTTCACAGTCATCTCATGAAGACAAATGAGGTGGCTGTCCTTAGAACATCAGTGAAGAAAGAGGTTATAAAAAACATTTGACCATTTTCCAGTCTGGATTAGGAAATCCGAGCACCCAATAAAAATCTCCAGACTTAAAAAAGAAACTTAATTATTTGTTCCTCTGCAAAGTATTTCAAGTAAAGTTGTAGTAAAGCTAGTCGGGTTATTAAAGAATCTGACCTCATGTCGTACCTCAGGAAAGCTTCAGAAGGAGTCGTGCTTACTCAAAAGAGGTATTGAAAAGGTCTGTACTATACCATTCTTACCATGGTCTTAAAGAGAGTGTATGATTATTTGTTAAGAAATTAATTAAATGACTGAGGAAAACTCCTTAAGTAAAGGTATGTTTTAAGAACTGATTTGGTGTCTAGATTGGTATGGGCACAGAACTTCTTGGAGAACTGCTGGAGTAAATGATTCTTATCAAGCTTTGTTATATCTATCTGGGTTCTGCGGTGTAGTGCCTCTTCATACATATTTTTCACATGCACGCATTTGTTGGAATGCATGATAAGGGGTGTAAAAGTTAAAAGGAAGTGATAACAGTTCATTCTATGAAACAGGAACTTCAAGTGTATCTAAGCTGTGTGGGAGGCCACACAGACAGGGAACCATCTGGCCTCATGGCCTATTTGGTTGGCTGAGAGTACCAGACTAAGCAAAATTTACGTTCAACTTCTAAACATCCTCTTACTGCATTTGACACTATGATGTCAGATGCAGGTGTTAATATGGCAGTGGCAACTTGACAAACTGAACCTGACGTTTTAGCCTTCAAGAAAGGATGTTTAAGTGCTAAAACTTTTTGTTAAGGATTAGCTCTTTTGAGATTTCAGTAGATCTAAATATTTTAAAATGTCAGAATTCATGAAAGTACAATTAAGAAGTGAAAACTTTTTCTTCTCACAATAAACAGCAGTGGTTATGCTTGTTCAAAATGAGATGATACTTTGAGGACTAGTGTTTTAGCCACAAGGAAGTAAAAAGAACTTGAAAGTAAAAAGTTCTTTTGAAAAAAAACCCATAAATCCTATTGCTTAAACCCATCACTTGTTTATTCTCGATTCTGAGTAACTCCTAGATTTTACAAAAATAAAACCTACCCTCAAAGACCAGGGCTTTTTCACCAGTGATAGATAGATAGATAGATAGATAGATATAAATGTCAAAGGATATGATGTAGACTGGAAACTCTATTCTCAAAGAGGAATTTCTCAATTAGTTGGTCAATTATTTTTTATTTTATTATTATTTTTTATTTTTGAAAAGATTTTGTTTATTTCTTTGTAGAAAGAGGAAGGGAGGAAAACAGAAAGCGTGAGAAACATCAATGTGTGGTAGCCACACCCCCCACTGGGGACAGAGCCCACAACCCAGGCATGTGCCCTGACTGGGAATCAAACCAGCGATCCCTTGCTTTGCAGGCTGGCACTCAATCCACTGAGCCACACCAGCCAGGGCTGGCCAATTATTATTTTTAAAAAGTATATAATCCCCCAAGGTGATACTTTGGTAAAAATAATGGTTATTTTTTGTACAAGTTCTAGCATGGACTTCTCTTCTGGTTGTAGGGTGGCTGCCAGCTATGTGCTCCCTTTTTCATGACCAGTAGAGGGGGAAAGAGTCCTTTTCTCTAGCTCAGCTAGAAAAGTCCCAAGATTCTTTTTTTTTTAAATATTTTATTTATTTATTTTTAGAGAGAGGGGACAGGAAGGAGAAAGAGTGGGAGAGAAACATCAATGTGTGGTTGCTTCTCATGTGTCCCCTTACTGGGAACTGGCCTGTAACCCAGGCATGTGCCCTGACTGGGAATCGAACCAGCAACCCTTTGCTTCACAGGCCCGTGCTCAATCCACTGAGCTATACCAGCCAGGGCAGTCCCAAGATTCTAACTGGGCCAGCTTGGGCCACAAAACCACCAGTGACTTTTGTGGATGGGGAATGGACTGCGCAGCTTGGCTGTAGTGAAAGCGGACCATTTCCAGAGTTAGGGGCAAAACTAAGTTCTCAGCACTCAAAACACAAGGACTAGGTGGAGGAGAGGTGAATGCTTAAAACAATCTGGGTATTGCTGAAAAAGGGCTAATGAATCTTGAGATTATATGACTCTGTGTTAAAAAACATAAATATTAAAGTGTCTTTTGAGTTTCAAGGCAACACAGAAGGTAAGAAAATAGATATTCTCAGTGCCCTGAGGGATCATGCCTAAGAACTCTACAGAGTTCAAAAGTAGAGAGTCAGCAATAATGATATTTAAGGAACAGGAGGCACATATAGGTTCTTTGACTTCTCTGAACTAAGGAGGGGAGATGCTGGAGAGTTGAGGAGTGAAAGGTGGAGGGGGGATAAAGGGGAAAAGTTGGGAAAACTGCAGAGCATAATCAATAAAATATACTTTAAAAAAAATAAGAGGCAGGGGTACTGGTCTTCCTTAGGCCCCCAGGTACAGCAGTAAGAAGCAGCAAAAGCAGCTTCAGCCCTGGCTGGTGTGGCTCAGTGGATTGAGTGCCAGCCTGCTATCCAAAGGGTCACTGGTTCAATTCCCAGCCAGGGCACCTACCTGGTTTCCAGGCCAGGTCCCCAGTAAGGGGTGCATGAGAGGCAACCACACGTTGATGTTTCTCTCCCTGCCTTTCTCCCTCCCTTCCCCTCTCTAAAAATAAATAAATAAAAATTTTAAAATAAAAAAAATCAACTTCAGTCTGGGAATCTGAAAAGTGAGCTCTTCCAGCCAAAATAAGTGAGAAGGAACAACAAACACCTTTTGTTAGGGGCAAAAGTCTTAGGCATCAACAAGTCCTTAATAAGGGCAGTAGTGGCAGCTGCTAAGATATGGGACTGAAAAAGCAACCGTCTGCTCCCACAGTACTGTGGAGGCTCTGTTACTAGGTAAAACTCACCATTGGGGCAGCATGTAGGTGCTGAGAACACAGAACTCAAAGGAGAACTGGAAATCTATTGGGGTCCACTGGGTGAGAAAGAAACAGATCTCAGGTAAGAGTTGGTGCTTGCCATTGCACTCATTGCAAATGTATAACTTTTCCAGGAAGCAGCAATGCCTAAATCTATTCTGTTAAAAAAGAGACAGTTTATGTAGGAGGTTCCACCTCCCCGTTGTACCTAAATTAATCAAACGCATGATGCCTAAATTAATTTCCTGTGGGAAGATGTCTCCTAATTGTATTTAGGTTCACAGTCTGGACAATTGCATAGACTTCCTGGCATCTTAGTGAGAATAATCCGTCTTCCCTTTCTAGTTTGTATATCACCAAATCTCAACAAAAGACTAGGAATATCGTTTCAGCCTGGGATAACTCCCCCAGTTCCTGTGAGAGACACCTCAGGTCTCAGGTGCTGATGGAACGATTTCTACAGCTGAGAAGGAGCACACCAAGAACTCAGAGGACTTGACTGACTTTAAACTTTAACTTAAAGCAGGTGACGCAATTTGATTCTGGACTTTACTGCCTTTGGACTACGAAAAAAGTAACGCAGAGAAGTGTGCCCCCACTCTGTTTCACATCCTTGCTCATGTCAATCATATCGGTAGTCATCATAGCATATCAGTCTAGCTTGTCCACAAGGAACCGCATCGCTCCCCTGTCGGGGCCACGTGGTTATTTAAGGTGCGCTGACTTTATCCTCAGCTCCTGAATGGACACGAGTGTCAGGCCTGACCAGTGAGCGTATTTTGTTCTTCTGGAGCAAGGTGACTAGGTCAGGGGTAGACTTGTGACTCTAGCAAAGCCAGTAGATTACTCCCCGGGACCTTTGCTGAATGATTGGGAAAGAGGTATTCTCATTCTGTTGGGATTCTACCTGTGGAATAATAAAAACCCATTGCTGCTGAGAAATATCTTTACATCACTTAGGGGAGACTGTTTGAGAAAGAAGCCAACAGAGAGGAAAGTACAGCTGAGTGATGATGAGGCCATGACTTCTTTATTTTGAGCCCCGCAATCCTGCCACATCAGCATCTTACCCTCAGACCGGGAAGTTACCTGCGTAAATAAATTCTCTGTTTCGCTTAAACTGATTTGAGTTGGAAGTCTGTCACCAGTTAATTGAATAAGCACAACAGATACGTTCTCTCTCTTACCAACTTAAAGTATTGCAAAAGAATGAATAAGGCATGAACACATAACCTGAATAGTGGCACGGAATGTGCATGGCATGCACCATGAGAAACAAATAGACAAAACTAGTACCTGCCATCCAAGTACTAACCAGGCCCGACCCTCCTTAGCTTCCGAGATAGATGAGATCGGGCATGCTCAGGGTGGTACGGCCTTAGACAAAAGTAGTATCTGATCACTTCCCAGTGCTTTTTACATTGGAGCACAATGAAACACTTTGTATTTTAAGTTTGAGGTATCTTGTGGATAGCTGATGTATTTAGAGTAAAAACTTCTCATTCCTGTCCAATTTGTTAGTAAAGTTGAGTAATGTTTATTAAGATTACTAAGGGGGTAGGGTGCTGTCATCCTCTAAGATGCAAAAATGCATGTAAATTATGATATATATGCTGTTTGTCTAGTGCTCAC
>PVKM010046961.1:0-11580 GCA_004027735.1 Carollia perspicillata
GTGTGAAGGAAAGGAAACTCTTCTGGTTAGAGAGAAAAGTATAGAGATGTGAATTAGCCTCAGAGATTTGGAGACTTCGTGGCATGATCATGGACATATTAAAAACCTGTGGGACTGGTCCGTATAAAAAACCCAGCATTAGCCCTGGCTGGTGTGGCTTCCTGGATTGAGCATCACCCGTGGACCAAAGGGTCACCAGTTCGATTCCCAGTTTAGGGCACATGCCTGGGTTGTGGGCCAGGTCTCCAGTGAGGGGCGTGCAAGAGGCATCCACACATTGATGTTTCTCTTCCTTTCTTTCGCCCTCCCTTCCCATCTGTCTAAAAACAAAAAGTAAATAAAATCTTTAAAAAACAACCCCCAAACCTAGCATTAACGTTCAACAGCTTTCAACTTCCCACCAAATTATTTCAGCAATCCATTTTCATGGTCATACTCTGGACCTTGTTCTTATTTCTTTACTTGTTCAACAAGTATTTATTGAATGCCTATCTATATATGCTAGGCACTGTTCTGGTCCTCAGGGGACAGTGGTGAAAGGACAAATGAGATTCCTGCTCTCATGATATGCATACAGTGAGGAAACAGCAACAACAAATAAGAAAAACTGGGCAATAGCAGATAGTCATACATGCCTGAACAGAATTAAACAGGATTATGTGATAAGGAGTTACTTAGATTGGGTGGTTAAAGGGCACCTGTATGATGAGTTATTCTGTAAGCTGAGATCCAAATGACCAGAAGGAATAAGCTATATGATGACTGGGTACAAATATTGTAGACTGAGTGTATAATTACTGTGAAAGTTAGAAGAAAGGACTAGGAAGAAGGCCAGTGGACAGATGTATGATGGGCAAGGAGGGAAGTGGTTATGCGATGAAGTCAGGAGGAGAAGCAGTGGCCAAGTGAAGGGGAATCCAGGCCGGAGTAGCAAGTTATGATAGTATTATAAATGCAGTGGGAAGCCATTAGGGGGTTGAAAGTAAAAGAGGGAGTGGCGTGATCTGATTGATGGCTTTGAAAGGTTATTCTGGCTGCTCTGTCACAAATGAATTGTGAGGGGCCAGGGTAGAAGCACAGTATCCAGTTAGATAGTGCTTGCGAGGCATGAGAGGTCAAGGTGACTTGGACAAAGGTGGTAGGAAGACATGGGAAGGTGGATATGTCTGGGATACATTTTGGCGGTAAAGTCCTTCTGGGTTTTTATTTGGGGAAACAATGCAGTTTAACTTACTGAGAGGGATAGGAACAGTAGAATTGGTTGTGACAGTGCAACAGGAGTTTCGTTGTGGTCATGGTAAGTTTGGGAGACACGGATGGAAATGCAGGTGAGAACATGTGAGCCTGGAGTTCTGAGGGAAGTCAGGCACAGCTACCATGTCCCTGTGCAAATTCTGCACGTCCAGAAATAAGCAATACAGGGTGTGTGTGGCCTGAAGAACGCCACTAGCATAGATTTGGGAATTGCAGGTCTGTAGATAGTTTTAAAGCTACAGGAATGAATGAGATTTCAGCAAACTTCAGATAATTTTTAACAGTTGCTCAAAATGAAGCAATGATGCAAAATTTTCAAAATTCATCTTTAATTTCTTATCAAGAGCCAGTTCAAATAATTCTTCCGATGGACAATAAAATTCAAGACATGCTTTCAAATTTGTAAATTATTCACTGTTGATGTTTTGATGTGTGCAATACCCAAATTACCTATGTCATTCATGATTGTTTATATCAGTCACCTACTATCTCTTCAAATACTCAAATACTTTCATGATTTTTGTTGCTTTTCATTTTTTTTTTTTTTACATTTAAGTCTTTTATCCATCTGGAACATGTTTTAGTACAAAGTGGGAAGAATCTAAATTAACTTTATTTCAAATCTTAGCCAGCTATCCCAAAACACTTACCATATAAACAAACCTAGGCTTATTGATCTGAAATGCCACATGCTATGTTCCCAGGTGGATCCTAGGATCTATTTCTGGAATCTCTATTCTGTTTCTAGTGATCTTACTATGATCCAGGTCATGTTTTTATATCAAATTCAAATTGCATATAGATTTAAAAATGTCCATGTTACAAGATCTGTGCATTATCAAGTTGCAGTGAAAAATACTTTGCTAGTGTTCCATGAAATTCTTCCATACCGCAAGCCAATTCCTGTGTCTACTGAGCCCCATGTCACTGAAAAGTTATACTTTAGTTACAGCTTCATATTCTGTCAACATTTTCAAGCCAATGTTTTTAAAAATGTAAATTTTTATGGATTTATTATTAACCTGAAAATTAATACAATAAAAAAAGATTATAAAACACTGTTAGAGTTTATGTAGAAGAAAATACATGGAATATAGCCAATTCTATAAAACAATTATGGAAAGAGGACTTTTCCAAATATAAAACATGATGATAATATTTAAAAAACCTATTTTTTCATCTCCATTCCCTGCAAACACAAGGAGTTTTATAATGTAAAACACTATGAATAATTATATTGTCACCAGATGTGGTCTGGACTTTGAGTTTGGTCTCGAATAAGTTCTGATGATCCAGCTGCAAGAACTGGAGGACATCCTGGAGTCGTCATCAAGATTCATGAGCTGCACCAACGTGGAAATTGACACATTGCCTCCTTCGTCAGAAAGTGTAACTTCAAAAAAGTCAAATGAACTAAAGAGTATCATGAGACAGTAAAAAACTCAACCCTGTAAAGGCAGTGTGTTAAATATGAGATCATGCCGGTCTGCGATGGTGTGGAAGCTGACCAAGTCCTGTTGCTGCACGCTGAAGAATGGTGGTTATCAGGGGAAAGTTCTGCCAAGAGATTATAAATTCCCAGTTTTCCTGCAAGGCGTGAAACCAGTTTGGTCTAACTTCTAAAGAATTTTCCACTCTTTGAAGATGTTAGTCATAGTCCCTGTAAGAGAAATGCAACTGGCTTTTTAATGGTAGGTAATATCAAAGGCCACCTTGATGTCATAGGCACCTTAAATTTACATGTCCACAATCAAAGTCACTACTTTTTTCTCAAACCTCACCTTCCTACTTTTCTTTTCTTGATAATTATACCACTTCCACCTTATCACCTAAGCCAGAAACACAGAAATCAGGCTTCACCTGTCCCTTCCCTTACTTCTGTATCTGATTGCCATCCAAGTTGTGTTGATTTTACTTACTTACCTCACATATGCTCCTTCTAATGGTCCTGATTGCTTTTTATCTTGAGTGAGGCCCTGATCTTACCTTGAACTTCCTTCTCTTCACTAAGCAATCCATTCATCATCTGGCCACCAGAGTATCTTTACCAATGCAAAGTTTCTCATGTTACTTTTCTATCAAAAGCCTTTTGTGGGCTTTCCTTTACCCGTAGGAGAAACTGTAGTCTTCAGAGTGGCATCCAAAGCTCTCCATAATCTGGCCCGTGTTTGTCTCTAGTTTCAGATCTTTACACCCGCATAGCATGCCTCATTCCAACCACACCTGACTGCTCAGGGTGCTCGGGACCCTCTGTTTGGCTTCAGGTCTTTCTGCCTTCACTCCCCCTTGGGAGGTCCTCCCATTTTTTGGACAACCTAATTATCTTTCAAGATTTAGTTCAAAATTCATCACCTTTGGGTAGCATTTTCTGTCATCATCTACCCAGAGAATAGTCATACTCTTCCTTTGTCTCCCCACTGCGGACTCCCTTTTTACTACAGCACCCTACAACTGTTTTACCTGTTTGTTCATCTGCTTCCCTAACAGACGGGAAGCTCTTTGAGTCAGGGACCTTACATGGTTTTTTTTTTCTGTTATCCCTAGCATCTAGGAATGCCTGCCCAACTTAGGCACTCTGTAAAAATTCTTTGAGTGAATGAGTTAATAAATGAGAAACTTCAGGGGCATGATGGGAAGAGTTGTCAGAGCCTGCGGTAGTGTTAAAACTGGTCAAGAGAAAGACCCGGAGCAATACAGTGACAAGACTAAGGAAAAGAGAAATTACTAAGGGGGTGTGGCTTTGTATGGTGATTGGGGATAGAGGCATGGTGTGAGTAATCGGCTTTCAGATTCTGGTTAGAATTCTGGTATAAGGTTATTCCATTGCTATAGAAGTTCAGGTGGCAGCTGAGATCAAAAGAAGCTAGCTGGATATCATCCAGTTTGCAAATACTAGCACACATACCAAATTTTTACAACAGAGCTTCATTTATCTAGTGCTTTACAGCATGCAAAATTTTCTACTTTATTATTTGACCCTCGGAACAGTTAACTCTCTAAGCTTCCATTTCCTTTTTGGTAAAATGAAGATAGTAGCTCTCAGGATTGTTTGCAAAATGTATATGTCTGGCACATGGTTGAGTCCTACATATGTTGTTAGATCAGAAATGCATGGCCCCTGCTTGTTAAATAACTTGATCGAGGTCACAAAGATAACTTGGTGGCAGATTTAGGTATAAATTCTAATCGTATTATCCTCCTCTTGTAGCATTTTTATTACACTCCAATATAATGAGATGTCTTGTATTTACCTGAAACACAGCACCCTCGGGTTGCTTGAGAGACTTACCCAAAGGTAGGCTTTGTACTTACCTATCAGAGAGCTGATTGCTAAAATCAAGCAAAATCTATAACATGGCAAAAACCAAAATGGAAATATAAACAATGTTTTTATAGTTTGCATTGCCTCCTAGTGTCCTATTTTATGCTTCACAGTTAGCAGAGAATCTGAGCAGGCTGTCTCCTGCCTTCCTGAAGTTCTGTGAAGATGTGCTCTCATTTCAGCTGACTTTTCCACTGTGGTTTTTAAGTCCAGTTTTATGCCAGAGCAAGCGTCAGTCTGGGGCCTTAGAATTAAGGTCACAGGCAGTAGCAGTGGGGTGGGAACAGAACAACTTTGAGCTGAAGCCAACCCTGACGGCCACACCCATCTGTCCCTGTGTTTTCTGTAGGATTCTGTCCAGGAAGAATCTGAAGATGCAAAGTATAAACTGGAGATGAAATCATTAAGTGAAGTAGTTGCAGCAGGTAGTCTTCTAACTTACATTTTTAGAATTTAACTTCATTGGGATTTGCTGCTTACAAAAGAAATGCAAGGTTGTTGTAAAAAAATTCTGATGTTGCAGAAATATATTTAAAGTGAAAATTCTTCATAATCCCTCTTCTGAGGTAATCAATAGTAACAAATTTCTTTTATTTGTGCTTGATTCCTCTCCTGTTTCTCTCTCTCAATTTTTAATAAAACCATGGGCTCATATCGTACAAATATTTTTGTTGAAAATTACTTTTTTTCAAACTAACAGTATTTTTATGCTACATACATTCTACATACATACATAGAACACAATACATATACTACTTAACTGAATAATATCCAACATAACTCTAACTCAGAACCCATCGGCAACTCTATCTTTTTAGTAGCTCTATAATTCTATCCAATAATGGAACATTATTTAAGTCTTTATTGATAAGCAGTAAGGCTATTTTTAATTCTTTATCATTACAAACAGTGTTACAGCAAACCTTCGTAAGTACACATACACAATCAGAAATTTCTCAGTCTTATTCTGACAAATAGCAATTTGATAATGTTTAAAAATGTCAAAATGATAGTGACGTACAATTTGCGATCTTTTGAGATTAATTGCAAAGTTTGCAAAGTTTGAGATTAATGTACATCTTTTCCATTAATTTTATCATTATGCTGCTTTCCCAGTAGCTTCTAATTAATCTATTTTCTTTATATTTTTAAGCACATTTTTTCAGAACAGGCTTCTTGTCTACTTTAATTTTTCTAACACACTTTTGTTTCTGCAGTCAACTAGGTTTGTATGTTTGTAATTTTCTATAACCTTTATGAGATAACTTTCCTGTTGAAAATATGATTCTACAGTGAATTCATAACCTTTGTAAATAATACCAAGGTTTTCTACATGGGGATCCCCAATTAACATATATCATAGATGTCTAAATTTGGACATAGTCTACTTTCTTACTTTTTTTTCAGGTAAATGGATTAGAAATTAGATACTTTGTAAAATTAATTAAAGCCTGCATTATATTAAATGTACACAAGGGAAAAAGGGAAGCACTGGACTGGAATTTCCTTTGGCCGTTTCCACTAATGTCCAGTGCCTGATCTCCGTGGGTTAAATGCAGTGTCATCCGTGGGCTTCCCTTCGTGGGTGAGGATCGCTGTAGTGATAAGTAATAAGGCCACCATTCCTGAGTTCTGACTCTGTCTGGCACCAGTTGTAAGCTCTTTACATGCATGAACTCACAATTCCCCCTAATTCTGTTAGATAGATCCTACTTTCATATCCATTTCGTAGGAAGGAACTGAGATGTTAATTAAGCATATATTGCATAAGGGGGGAACCTGTCCCCTTTCTTACTCATTGCACTGTACTGAAAGAATGTTAGTGAAATACAGGAATGGTCCCAGTGATATATGTGACTTCTGATAGTCCTCTGACTGTGCATTGAGAATTATGGAACCACAGGATTTCCCCATAAAGTGTCTGACTGAACACAAGAGATAGCCCAGTCCAACTTCTTCACTTTCAGGCTTCCGTCCCTGTTTTTCTATGAGCTGGGGCTCTTTTTGTTGAGAAAAGATATTAGCTTTAATTTTATATATGGACCACAATTTATTTTTTTACCATTTCACTTTTTTCTTTCGGATATTTAGCTCCATAAAGTTCAATTTTAAGAAATTAATTTTGCAGTTATCAAATTTTGTGCGAAGCCACTTTTGACCTTCTAGAATGAAGGGTAGCAGCATGTGCTGCCCCCAGATATGCCACATTGGCATAAGGATTGTTTTGAGCTGAAAGCAATTGAAAAGATACAGATGCAAGAAAAGCTCCCTACCCTGCTCTTTGCCTACAAGCAGGATATAAATATTCAGCGGTGTCTCTCCTCTTCTCACTACTGGGAAGGACGAAGCTTAATAATTATCAGAGACAACCATAGACCCATCAGCCTGGAGAGGGCGCCAGAGGACTCTACCTAACAGACTACCAACTAGCCTTTGTCTCCACCCTCGGAAACCTCAAACCGCTTTTCTTCGTCTGTCATTTTACAGCACATTTATAAAATGCCGTGTATGCTGGAATTCTAAGCCACCTCTTCCAATTACTTACTTTTCCCTGGGGATATTTCATGTATACGTGAGACATGCATGTTAATAAAATTCTGTTTTTCTCTTATTAATATGTCTTTTACTACAGAGGTCTCAGCCAAGAAATCACAAGAGTGGAGGGAAAATAATTTTCCCTCCCCTACAATAAGATATATTTTTAAAGTTTGTCTTTTAATAACACGTGCTTTGTCTATACAAATTCCACAGCCCTCCCTGCACCCTGCCTCCCTTTGCACGTGCCTGTCCCCACTCCAATGGTCGATCAGCTTTGTGAATAATTTTGAATTAATTACTTTTTTGAAAAGTTTTAGTAGCTAAATAAAAACTTCCTTTACCATCACTAGATATTTTTCATTTCCCTCCCCCCCAAAATACAAAAATGTTATGATCTATTTAGAAACTCAACTAATCTGATTAACTTTAGCACAGTTGCTCCTGCTAGAGAATGCTCCTGAAAGGACGTATTTCTTTGAAGAAAATGAGGTTGATATATTCCAGTTCACGTCTCTGGGTGGAGTGTATCACTTGGATATTTTGGAGCTTCCTCCACAGTGTAAGCCAGTGAAGGGCTGGATGATTATGGAAGTAGGTTGATTTTTAAAATGTGTGAGTAAAATAATTTCTCACTCTTCTCCTTTATCTCAAATGCACTAGCAGCCAATGAACTTTAACCATATTAAGCAAGCACAAAAGAAAAAAAATGTAATTTTAAACCATCTTGAATTTATAAAATTTGAATCAATACTAAAGGGATGGAATCGAAAATAATATGGATTTTAAAACTAGAATCATGAACGTTAACTTGATTGGGAACGTGTAGCACCGTGTTTGCATTGCATCAGTTTGGCCTTAATGACAGTCTGTTTCAGAGGCTGGAAAACTTTTTCTTTAAAGGGCCAGGTGGTAAATATTTTCATCTTTGCTGCCATACCAGCTCTGTTGCAACTTCTCTGATCTGCCATAGCGATGCTGAAACAGCCATGTGTAAATGAATGGGCATGGGTATGTTCGAGTTAAACGTTATATACAAACACTGGTGGTGGGCTGTATTTTCCAGGGACCATAATTTGTGGGCTCTGGTCGTTAAGTGGTTCCCTACATGTGGTCCCTTGACCAGAAATATCAGCATCACCTGGCATCATCTAGGAATTCACTGGAAGTGCATATTCATGGGCCCCACCTCAGTCATGCTGAGTCAGAAATTCTGGAGGTGTGAGACTCAGCAGTCTGTATTTTAGCAAAACACACCTAACGAACCGCTGGTCTGGATCCTTGCTATACGAAATGTGGTCTATCGGTCGGCAGCATCTAAAGGCATCATTTGGGGAAAATGATCAGTGGCTTCCTTCTGATCTCCCGAACCTGCATTTAACATGACCCTCGGGGGATTCATTTGCACCCTGAAGCCTGAGAAGCACTGATCCAGGTGTTGCCAGTGCTCCTGATGCTCAGACCACACTTGGAGTAGTAAGGACGCTGATAGTAGCAGCTGTTAGATCATCTGTCAAGGAGTTTCTCACTCCTTTTTTAACAAGTGGTAAGATTTGCACTAGTGCTGACTTGGTTTTACTTGACCTCATAGCTTGGCTCCCAAATATACCTGGTTCTGCTGTCATGGCCCTTCCCCCTTCCTACTCTCCGCCCTTCTTTTCTCTCTTCTCTCTCAGGTAACACATCAGGTACGTAGATTCCCAGGCACTTCTCGACTATATTTTAGGACGTTGGTGCATTCTTGTATTAGAGCCGTATTCTCAACTTTCATTTTTTTTTCCATTGTCACCTCTCTAAGGAGCTCTTGTAAACATTTTTTTCTCTAGCCAGCCCCACCCCCACCATGGAATTTTAATGCCACAGGGAGACTGTATCTGTGTACATGTTGTGTACTTCTGTGCTTTATACATAAAAGAGTAAGATTTCTCCATGCTCCCCCAAACTGATCTTTACCCGATCAAGGATGATATCGTCATTCCTTTCCCCTTTCCCCACCAACCGAGAATGCATTTATTAGAGCAAGCCTGGGGGAGATAATCTAATCTGTTGCCACTTTGGAAAATCTGTTTTAATCAGCCTGCCCTGTCTTGAGGATACTTGAAGGATAGTGGGGAGTCCAAGGAAGGTATTCCTTTGGTGAAGGTAGGCCTTCAGAACTCTTTGTAGGAAGGTCTTGGCCTGATCTGGGGTTTCTCAGGGTTCATCCAAAGATCTTTGGGAGGATGTCCTGAGACAACCACTCTGTGCCCTCCATCTGAGCCCCGAGTCTCCTCCCTCACACTTGTTTTTTTTTCTCTCCTGCAACAAAGGGGCCTTCCTACTCGTTTTCAAGTATCTTTTCAATAATTTTGCACCTCCTCTAGAATTTTTTCCCCATCCATTTTTTCTCTGTTTTGTAACATTTTGAACCTTCCCCCTTCCCTAGATCTTCCTCTACATTTAGAGAATGGACAGATCTCCCTCGTCCCAGAGAAGTCTGCACTTGGTTTAATTTATTTTATTTTTTCCCAGCTTTACTGAGATATAATTGCCATGTAAGTCGGAGGTGTATGGTGTGATAATTTTTACTTCCATCCATTCACTTCTACCCTTGTTACACTGCTTACACTCGTTTCTCTCTTCACCTGCCCACCATGGCCATGGCATTGGGACATGGGATCTGGGGTCCCATAGCTCTGTTTTTGAGTTTTGATGCCTCCGTGAGGTCATTCTGTAATCATTGGCAAATTGCATGCTTTATGTAAGTCCCAGTTACCTTCTTTGGTTTTTAAAAGATACATTTTTAAATTCACAGTTTGCATTCAATATTAGTTTGTATTGGTTCCAGGTGTGCAGTGTAGCGACTAGACAGTCACATACATTAGGTGACTCCCCCGATACTTGCCCTACCCAACTGGCACCACCCATAGTTATGACAGTATGTAATGACTTTACATCTTCACGACGATTTGTAACTGCTAATCTGTACTTCTCAGTCTTTCCACCTTTTCACCCAGTTCCTAGTTCCCTTCTTTGTTAACTATAAGCCTGTAGAACTGCTTAGGGGAGTACAATGCCGAGTAAGTCCCAGCCTATAAAAGGCTTGAGCTTTTTGACTTGGCCCATAAAAGGATTCTTTAGTTACATTCAAATTAAGTGATTTTTTTCCCCTCTCAATCATTATCTTTTAATTTTGCTGTGACATTTTGTTAGTTAATCTATAATTAAATGGGAGTGACCTTTAGTGTGGGGGGCAGGGGCTGGATGGAAGGGGCAAAGGGGGATGGAAATGGGGGATGTCTCTAATAGCGTCAACAATAAAAATAATAACCATAGCTTATTCAGCAATATTTGCATCTTTAACTGTTACCAGTCAGCTTCTAACTTGGTATCATTTTGGTTATTTTTAAAAGATACTCAAAGAAGGACTGCAGAAATACGTATACCCTCCAGCAACTACAGAAGACTTGGAAACAGAAAATGCTTTCCCACCTATAGACGTCCTGCTTGAGGTTCATAAGGATGTGATCTTTTTTGAGAACCCTACGGTTGCGAGATGGGATGCCGAAGGTACAGCAGCGCCTTTAGCCAGCTTTGATCATAACGTAATGAAGAAGGTATAGTAATATAAATCCTTAAATCAATTCAGGAAATGCAGTAAGTAAACTATTCGTACATATTTCTGTACCAGTTCAGGGGTCTGTGTTTTATTTGCTCTCGGTGGAAATAAATAAGGTTTGGAGTTTAAAAATTTATAGAACTTTATGACTCAGTGCTTATATTTGCCATAATCTCTGAAGAATTACAATTCAGATTGGGGTTAAAATTTGATTATTTTATTGTTAATGATTTATAAATTATAAATCTTTTTTAAAATATATTTTATTGATTATGCTATTACAGTTGTCCCATTTCCCCCCTTTATTCCCCTCCGCTCTGCACACCCCTCTCCCACCCACATTTCCCCCCTTTAGTTCATGTGCATGGGTTGTACATAAAAGTTCTTTGGCTTCTACATTTCCTATATTATTCTTAACCTCCCCATCTATTTCCTACCTACCATTTATGCTACTTATTCTCTGTACCTTTTCCCCCTCTCTCCCCCTCCATCTCCCCCACTAATAACCCTCCATGTGATCTCCATTTCTATAATTCTGTTCCTGTTCTAGTTGTTTGCTTAGTTCGTTTTTGTTATCGTCAGGGTTTTTTTGTTTGATTGTTAATAGCTGTGAGTTTGTTGTCGTTTTTAGTGTTCATATTTTTTATCTTTTTCTTAGATAAGTCCCTTTAACATTTCATATAACAAGGGCTTGGTGATGATGAACTCCTTTAACTTGACCTTATCTGGGAAGCACTTTATCTGCCCTTCCATTCTAAATGAAAGCTTTGCTGGATAGAGTAATCTTGGATATAGGTCCTTGCCTTTCATGACTTGGAATACTTCTTTCCAGTGAGGTTTCTTTTGAGAAATCAGCTGAGAGTCTTATGGA
>PVKM010046962.1:0-11572 GCA_004027735.1 Carollia perspicillata
GAGCTTGGAGAGGATGGAGAGAAACGGAAGAAGAGAAGGGGTAAGTTCGTTTTAGTTCTAGAAGTCGCCCGGGATTGCTACTTAATGATGGTTGCACGTCCCCAAGGAAGTTGAGTGCATGCCTTTTCCTTGCCATTTTTAGTTGTGGGAGCAGTTCAGAAGTGTGACATGCACCTGCCTGGCCCTGCGTTGTTATTTCTGCTACACTGATCTCCTGTTCATAGCTGAATTAGAACAGCATATGTTCTTTTTTTAGAATGGTAAGCCAGTGACAATGGATATACCATTTTAAAATTTCATGTAGATTTTTAATTTTATTTGGGGACTTCTATCTGTGTTAAGAACCTAAATTTAGGAAATTAGGATAATATGGAGTTTTTCTCAAGCACAATTAGACTTTAGAAGTCATTGAATTTTTAAATAAATTCGTATAAGGATTCTATTTTTCAGTTGAATTTTCTTCATTATAAAATATGCTTTCATTTTCACCCTGTTATGTGCCATTTGTTGCAAAGTATGAATTAAGACTTAATTTGTTGTGATAAAGATACAGATAACATGTAAAAGAGAGAGGCATATTATAATGGCCTACATTTCCAATCTTTTACCCTAAATATTTATTTATTTCAGAACTCTCTTCCATTAACGTGGGTCATTGTTTTCAAGCCGGTGCATATTTCGCTTGTCTTGTTAAAATGATCTTAATCAGGGCGAGATCTTCCAGCGGCCCTCTCTTGCCCTGCAGCCTAGCTGCCTGTCCCCGCCCCTCAGGGAGCTGGGGGTCATTGAAGGAAATTGAGCATTGAAATAAAAATGATCTTGTGACAATAAACCCATCACCGCTGGATCAGGGCTTGCACATTTACAAACTATAAAGATTTTATAACTTCAAAAGACAGGAAAAGCATGATTTAGAATAGGAGTTGGCAAAATAGAGTGTGCTGGCCAAATTCAGCCTACGACCCGTTTTTGTAAATGCGATTTCATTACACAGCCATGCTCATTTGTCTATGTGTGATGCGGGGCTGGCTGCCTCACGTGAAGCGGTGTGGCCCACAAAGCCTAAGCGCTTACTTGTTTAGTCCTCACCCAGAGACATGTTCGTTGAATTTTTAGAGGAAGGAAGGGAGAAGGAGAGCAAGAAGCATGGATGTGAGAGAGGAGCATGGGTCGGTTGCCTCCTGTCAGCTCCCCAACTGGGAACTGAACCCACAGCCTGGGTCTGTGCCCTGACCAGGAATCAAACCTGCAACCTTTTGGTGCACGGGACGACGATCCAACCAACTGAGCCACCTGGCCAGGCCCCTAACCGCTTATTATCTGTCCCTTTACAGAAAAGGTTTGCCAAGCCCTAATTTAAAGAATTGGCTTTGTGTTCATACCTATTTTTCACAGAGTAAACTATTCAAAGCCAAAGCAGATAATAGATATATTAAAAATAAAATTTTCAGTAGCAAAAAATGCTACTGTTTTATATGTTAAAATATTTAATAGTAAAATACCTTTCTTTCAGGCTTAGGAATTTTAAAATGTTCAGTGAGCTTTTTAAAATGTTGCCATGGAACCTCAAAACACACATAATCATTTCTGATGGTGTGATGTTTTAGAGGAACAAGTGAAACTGGAGACAGACCAACCGGTCTGTGATACAGGGCGTCTCATCATTTTTGTCATTGTAATCGTGCATGACTTCAGGTCTTAAAACCTTTAACTTGTCAGCCTAAGTAGCTTAAATAGACTTAAATGTCACCAAACGACCTACCGATTTTTGATTCTTCTCCTGCCGACCCTCTGAACCTCTGTGTTTGAGGTGAACAGTGGTGTCCGCCCGCAGCTGGCACTTACAGGAACCCCGTGTCCAGTTCCCCGCGTGGCTTCGCCACTGGAGAGCTTGGGCTAGGCCACCGAGGCTGGTTTTAAGGGCAAGTAAGTTTGGTTCTGTAATACACAGCTTGATAGTCCATTAAAATTCTCTCTCTGGAACTGAGTTTTTCTCTGTGTATGTGCTCCTTTTCTCGTTTCCTTTTCCTTCGGTTCTCTGTGGGCTCATTTCTTTGTCTTCCAGGCAGTAGCAGCAGCAGTAGTTCAGACTCCACATGTTCTGTCATAGAGAAACCTCTGGATAAGTTCTGGCCTAGTGAGTGGTAGCTCTTAAGTTCTCTAACAGAGCTTGGGCTTCTCCGTAACCCCTGGGCTTCACTTGGGGAATGCCGCACCGCTCCCTGTCATGACTCAAAGAATGCGTGCTGGACTCCCCGGTAGAACAAAGCATGTGATGATCCCCTCGCCCCCTCATTGCTCCCAGTAATCCATGACCATTGAACATGTGTTTAAGCTCATGCTTGAGACAATGGAAGAGAGACTCACGCTTTTGCACTTGAGATAATGTAAAGAGAGCTAGTAAGCTGTATGAAAGAATACCTCTGGTGGTTCCTTTCCATATTTCATGACAAATTGCTAATCCTAGTCAGCGTAAGGGACATGCAGTAACCGATCTTTAATTTCTAAATGCCCAGATTCTGTCGGGAAGCGCACCAGAGCCCACAGGGACACGCCCTCCAGTCGGGAAGGCTTTGGGCTCTGGCGTCCTGGGCTCAGGGCTGCTGAAGAGCGAAAGCTCTCAGATCAAGGAAATGTGAAGTTGTGAAGCAAGTGATGATAACTTGAATAGTATTTTATATCCAGTGGCCACTTATCCCTTCTTCTAAATCACCTGATTGATTTCAAGGAATTTTCTAATGTATGATTGGAGAATTCAGATCCGTAAGAAATTGTTTATGCAGGATCTAGCAACTTATTTCAAACCTAAAGACTTTTTCTTAAACCTTAATTAAATTGAAAAGTATTATTTTTATTTATATTTTAGCTTCAGAAGCAAGGGGAACTGATGCTTTCTTGTGCTGGCTTGCAGCTTACTGCCTTTTCAAGCATTATCTATATGCTCACCTTTCAAACCCAATAGCAAACACGTTTGGTCATTCCTCTCATGTTCTGGGCTTCCTAGGGGAAGAATTCCAAGAATATTAGGAATCGTATTCTTTATTGACAATTCTTAAATTTTACCAAAACGATTAATTTCAGAGGCTAATATAAAATACATGGCGTTGCTTTAGAAACTATATAGAGGTATGATTTTGTATTGTGAACTATGGAATACAACAAAATGTCTGAGTAGGAGGGGCTGCAATGTAATTTCCTGGTTTCAAACCTACCTGGCCCTCAAAGACCACTCACAGGTGCGCCATGAAACGAGCCGCACTCTACCCAGTTCACGCAGTCTCGGGGGCATCTGTGCGCCGAGCACACGGCAGTCAGCTCTTTCCCCTGTGACGTGGGGTGCTGGTGAAGTGCAGACTCGGCTGTCCCAGTGCGTGGCTGCTGGGTGTGGCTTGCACACACCTTCCTTTTAAAAAATACGAATGGCCTTTTTATTCAGGTGTTCTTTGCTTGAATCATCAATTGATTATTTACTCCTATAGAGTCATTACTGTAATTCTCCTTAACCATCTACTAAGATATTGAATGCAAGTTTGTGACTATACAGGTGTGCTTCACTTCACGCAATAAATTTGGGCTCTTTTTTTTTTCTGAAAAAAATTGCTTTTAAATCAAGCTGGAAAATAAAATGTATTGGGAGAGCTTGTTTGTTTAAAAGAATTCTTCATTAAATCCTTTCGTTAACCAAACACTCAGTGCAAATTGCCACAGTCCAGTTGGGGGTTTACGTTGTGGAGTTGGATTTTCCTGAAGGGAGGCACACCTGTTGTAGACCCTCACAGTGGAAGAACATTGAATTGGGAAATTTTAAAATTGCACAATGTGAATGTTGCTGCCTTTGACTTACTAATTTTTAAGAATTGGCTTAATGTTCTGTTTTGCTCTTTTCGAATAAGTCCCGGGTCTTAGCAGTTTCCCAGTTCCATGTCTGCTGTCATTATGCCCACGTGGGGCGGAGCCGTTGTGTTTGCAGAGTTTGGGAGTGGTGTGGGCTCCGGAGACTTATTTGAACCGCAATCTTAGACTAAGTTAATCTTCCTGTTATCTGTGCTTAAATTACATCTCCAATCGTGTTGAATATGCTTTTCTTTTTTACATAAAACTGCTCTATTTCAGTTTTGATAATGATTTGATTATTTCTGTGCTTATACTGTAAAATAAATGCTGTTATACAGTTTTCTTTGTTTTACACAAGAAATAATGTTTTTCTTTTTTCCCCCTCATCTCTGTGCATATGCTTCCTGTCTGCGATTTGCTTGCTGCTTCTTTACTGAAAGATCAAGCAGGTTGGTGTGATTGATTTGCAGTCCACGTGGTACACTTATTTAAACTATAAAGGATTTTGTCATTTAATTACGTTACATTTTTTAAAAATTAGTAATTTTTTACAAGGTAAGTATCCATCTCTTGTATTTAAAAAAAATCCTTCAACTTTAGCTTAAAAAAAAAGCTTCCTTTTTCCCAAATTAAAAAAAAAATTATTTCAGTTTTTATTCAGGACTATATTAGGAACATTCTTATTTCAAAATGACCTTTCTAGGGGAACAATTCAGAAGTATTACACTGACGGTGACAGACACAGAGGATGTACTAGACCTAATTAACACCACAGACAGAAATACATGTATCATCAGAGCTAGCCGGCGTGATCTTTTTTCCTCAATCCTTCAAGACCCCTTAAGCCAAATTTCAGAAATAGAAATATAAGTGATTTTTTCCTTTTTGTCGAAAGTGAGGAATCAGGTGCCCGGTTACTTACGCCCGAGGGTGCGCGTGTCATGCCAATGAAATGAATTCAGTCGGCGCTCCCCGGACCGTCTTCTGCTTCCCCCGCCAAGGGCCCCTCAGCTGCAGAGCGAGCAGGCGGCACAGGGCAGTGAGGGACGTCGCCGCTGCTGCTGGGCTTAGTTAAGTGCTCTGTGACGCTACCATTTAAAAACGCCGAATTCTGTCCTGCCGTATTAGAGGAAGCATTTGTTTGGTTGGTCGGTTTTGCTGATTAAGATTTTTTTTAAAAAAATGGGGAGAAAATACAGGCAACTGTAACTGAACAATAATAAAATAATTTAAATTAAAAAAATTTTAAAAAATCAATGCAAAAGTGACTTTTAGTGATATCACGTTTTTAAGTGCCTGCCTGGTTAAGAGAGTTGCTACATATTTACATTTAGCTTAAATATTATTTGGGGAGAAATATAATAACGTACTGGAATAATTCTGGTAACAACATGTTACCGAAATATAAGACTTTTGAAACTGAACCTAGCTATACATGTGTGGTCATTAAAAAAAAATTTCGTTTTTGTTTGTTTTGTGTGGGGTGGGGGAAGGGGGAGGAAGAGAGGGAGAGAAACACTGATGTATGAGAGAAACATGGCTCGGGTGCCTCTCACATGCCCCGAACCGAGGGCCTGGCCCACAGCCCAGGAACGTGCCCCGACCAGGACTCAAACCGTGGTGTTGCCGTTTGCCGGCTGACACCCAGCCCGCCGAGCCACGCCAGTCAGGGCTGCATGGTCATTTTTATGAAAAGGTTACAAGAGTACAATAAGATCTTTGTTGCTAAAATATCAGTTTGAAAATATTACCTAAATTTTAAAAAACAAATAATGCAATTTAAGCATGTAGTAATTCATCAACAGACATGCTTTTGTGTTCTTACGTATCAATTTTTTTTACTGCCTCTTAATGGGTAACTGTTAACAAAATAATTAGAAGCCTAAGAAATTAATGTACTTAGGTTGATCAGGTCATTTCCTCTGTACAATTAGTATCCATGTCTTCACACACAGTTGTTTTTTTTGTCTTACTATATTGCCTTTTTTAAAAAAAATTGTAATTCTGAGGTGGAAAGGAAGCTATAATTTATTATGCATGCACTTACTTTGTCCCTGAACTTATACTTTCCCCCTTCAAATTTCTAAGAAATAGTGTTGCCAGTGGGCACTTCTTTATCTTTTAATAGTGTAATTCAGAACATTAAACACAGGTGACTAAGAAGCCAACAGAATCAGGTCTTTTGGAATGCAAAGAATCACACCACACCAGAGCATGAATTTGGATCAGTGCTTTTATTTACCCTTTTTATTTAACTTATTTTCTTCATGGCTTAAGTTTGCTTTGGACCTATATTTCTGTAGAAATGAAAGGTACTGTATTTTAAAACTTGGGTTTTTAAACATAATTTTATCCTAAAGAATGAAAGCCTATGCATGATTCTTTGTCTCATGGTTCCCAAAAGAATATATTCAGAGATACATACTTGTATATCTTATCATTGTTTTTCAGTTCTCTTTCCCTATTAGCAGGAGGGGTTAGCTTTTGGGTGGAGACACTGACGATTTACAGAGTCTTCTGGTTCACACTCTCCTGTGGTCCTTCGAGAAGGAAGTTAAATACAGAAAGCTCTCAGGAGAGCCTCAGGCCATTTCTACGAAAAGTTTGATTGTTTTTCTGAAGGAAAGTATGTTTCAAAGAAATTGTATTACCAGAAATGGATTATCTTTGATTCAGTTTCATAACCGGTTTAATATGCTAGTTTTTGTTTTCTTCTTCTGATTTTTCACTTTAATTTCATGACTTGGAAATTTAGTCAATAAGCTTTTATTGGATACTGTTTGTAACAATGTAACAGTTTTATTTATACTATCATTTGTATAAAAACCACTCTACTTACTAGACATTATAATCAAAACAATCAATTGGAAGCTGTATTTCCAGCTTGATTATTTATAGTATTTCTACTTATATTTGACACTTGTCATATTTAACCTGACATAGAGAGATTTAGACTCCTGCATTTGACATAATGAGTTATTTTACTTTTGTAGTTAAAATATATCATGACAGCTCAGCAACTATAAAACTCCTGATCACTGTATAACTGTTATATAATTAGTATAGAATTTTTCCTTTAAAAGTATACTATGAAATAAAATAATTTCCAGTAATTTTATTAAACAAAAATTTTATAAACACTCTGAAGATATATATTAAAAACTGGCTATAAGTTCTGACTGATACTTTTATCTGTTCATTTTATAACTATATGTGACTTTTACTCACTTATTTCAATAAATTTGGGGGAGGTATTTTGAGAAACCACTTGATTTTTGTACCTGGTTAGCAGAAAAAAGTAACTAAGTAGTCATGGCTTTTTTGACTGTATATGTTACTTGGGGATGCACAGGTCTGTGGGGTGTTTTTTGGTTTTGTTGTGGGTTATTTTATTTTCGGCTTTACTGTTCATCTTTCCTTGTCTTTTTCTTCTGCTCATCTGGTTGGCTTCTCTTTCGCTTACGTTTGTCACTGCACAATTGGAAAAGTTTGAATTTAGCAGTCAGTTTAAAAGTTCTAGGAACATAAGATATTTACTTGATTTCCTTAAAATGTTCACACTGGATCTTGCGTTGTGGAGGCATGTGTCTTTCATAGAAACGTGCGGACTCTGTGCGAGTCTGAACCCCTGACTCAGAAGTGATCGTTGTAACTAAATGACTCAAACAGGTAAAAAGAAAGTTTCCCCAGACAAGATGGTTGAAATGCAAGCAAAGATTGACGAAGAGAGAAAAGCACTTGAAACGAAGCTGGACATGGAAGAAGAAGAAAGAAACAAGGCGAGAGCCGAACTGGAGAGACGGGAGAAAGACCTTCTTAAGGCCCAGTGCGTATCACTGAGTTGGTGTGGGTTCCTGGTGCAGGTTTCTGGTGTTTTCCATAGGATGTATAGGCAAGAAAATTGAACAGTAATTAAATCTTGACTTTTGCTTCCAGAGAAGCTATTTTTGCATAGAAGGTTTCATTTTATATGTTCTATTTCTAAATATTACATCTGTTTTGATTAATTCTTCTCTCTATGAGAAAAAAAATCAGTGAATTTGAATTAGTTATAGGTCAAATCATAAATTAATGAACCCAGTGGTATTCGACAGGGGTGTTACATCATTATATTCCTGTTTTGGAATTTTGCAGCCAGGTTCTTACCAGATTTTGTTAAGTGACATTGGCAGAATAGTAGATAATTGGTGACCATAGAGTGTGTTCATTTCAATCAACAGGCAAGAGCATCAGTCCTTGCTAGAGAAATTATCTGCACTGGAGAAGAAGGTGATCGTTGGTGGCGTTGATTTGCTGGCAAAAGCCGAGGAACAAGAGAAGCTTCTCGAAGAGTCCAACGCGGAGCTGGAAGAGAGGAGGAAGAGGGCGGAGCAGCGCCGCAGGGAGCTGGAGGAGAAAGAGGTGCCTGGCTCCGGGTTTGGCTGGTGCTTTGCCTGGGCTGTGGCACTGTTCTGGGGAAGAGCTAGATTTTATGATTTTAATGTTATGTTAAAGCCTGTCTGTGGGTTGCTTTGAAGGTCATGGTTACTAAACACTTATATTATTTGTTAAATAAATTTCTGACTTAATAAAAAGGTCATTCTGTCATTTATCAATTTTCATAATAGCAAGAACGCTTGGATATCGAAGAAAAATACACCAGTCTGCAAGAGGAGGCGCAGGGAAAGACCAAGAAACTGAAGAAAGTTTGGACTATGCTGATGGCTGCGAAGTCAGAGGTTGGCCTCTTAGAAACTACTTGCTAACGTAGTTCTGAATTTTTTAAAAAAGAGTTCCTGTGATTAAGCATGATTAAGAATCCTAAAGGAATCATAATGTATACTTACAATTTTAAAGAGATAAAAATGTCTTCTTTACATGCAATTTTTAATTCTAGCTGTTAAACTGAATTCCCAACCTTAACAGCTAATGTGCGTTGAGTAAGGCAGCATTGGTGGCGCTCTACCCGCTGCTTTCGTGAAAGAACCCGGCCGGCTCCTCCAGGGCTTCTCAGACCCGCGTCCTGTGTCAGGCTGGACCGGTTTGTGTTTTGAATCTTGTTTATCTTCAGCATTTGTATTGGCTCTCTCACAGATGGCCGATCTCCAACAAGAACATCAGAGAGAAATTGAGGGCTTACTGGAGAACATTCGACAGCTGAGCCGGGAGCTTCGACTTCAGATGCTCATTATTGATAACTTTATTCCTCAGGATTATCAGGTGAGAGGGAAGTTCTCTGAGCCAGATATCAGGTCGCGCCTTGGCCGCGGTTAAGGAATAAGAAAGCGTAACTTGTCATTTAATTGGCGGTACGTATTTCCATTGCGGTTGTCGACAGTAAAATTTCCTTGAAGTAATGCCATAGCACTTCATTTCAGCTGTTAACTTTTCTTAATACGTGACTCTCTGTTTGAGTGTCTGAGTATCTAAATAGGAATGTCTCAGCCCTTAGAGAAAGCTGGATTCATGTCCAGCAGGTCTGCAAACAACACTGTCCGTGGTCGTCATTTCGCTATGTCAACGAAGAGGGAAGAAAAACTGATTCCCGGCTGGAGCCGCTGTGCATGTGGAGCGGGCCTGTGCTCCCTGGGTCTGCACGGGTTTTCTCGGGGTCCTCGGGTCCCCTCCACATCCCAGAGGTGTGCCCCGTGAGGTGACCAGTGTGTCTGCGCCGACCTGGGCCGAGGGGGGTGTGTGTGTGTGATGTGCGCCCTGCCGCGGGCGGGGTGCCACCTCGTGTCCCCAGCTGCCTGGACGAGCTCCAGCCTCCCACCAGTATCTTTCCCTCAACTTGATAAGCAGGTTGGAAAATAAGTATCTTAGTCTTTCATAAATGTATGGGTATCTTACATTTATTCCAGTGTTCAATATTAGTGGTTTTGGGCCTTTATTTAGAGGTTTGGTGATGTTTTTGTGACCAAAATATAGGAACTTAACTCTGGTTTTGATCAATTAGCCTATGATCAAATTGGTTTCATTATCATCCTTTTGCTTCAAGTCACAGTTTCCAAGAACCTGTCAGTGACACTAGGTGAGGACTTACTGTAACTGCTGTCAGAACCAAGGCACAGGCACTGCCGTCCCCTCAGCGTCCCCTACCCTGTGAGCAGAGCGAGCGGAGCCCCTGCGCCTGCTTCCCTGCCACTTGTGGACGCCCCCTGTGTGTGGGGCGGGGGGCGGGAATGTGTGTGACACGGAACTGATGGGTCTTCGCTGTTTGTAGGAGTACAGGTCACTGGCACTATGTCCGTGTCCAGATGGATGCTACTTCTCAGTACTAGTGCAACACCATATAATTTAGGAATCTCAGCCTTTATTTTTTTTTTTTACTCAAAATGTTCGTCTTTCCAGTACATTTTCATATACTTTTACATGATGATTTTTTAAAAAATTTACTTTGCATCTCTATACAGCTGGGAGAAACTTGTCTACAAACAAGCCTTAGTATCTTTTTCCTTCGGACATCAGGTGCACAGAACTGACATTTGGTTCTCGGTACACTCCCTATTGGCCCTTGGAGGGCCTGCCTCCACTTGGTTAGTTATTGTGTGGTGAGCTCATCACCCTGAGCAAAAGCTGGCACCGTGGCCGTCATCTGCTCCCAGTCCTTTTGCCTCTTCCGGCTTCTGGATTCCTCCAGAATCCAGTGCTCTTCCTTTTCTTGCTTTTTAGTTTTATGTATTTCTTAAAAGCATATATTTTGAAATTTATAAAAAGTGTATCATGCCCCTGGCTGGTGTAGCTCGGTGGATTGAGCATGGGCCTGCAAACCAAAGGATTGTGGTTCGATTCCCAGTCAGGGCACATGCCTGGGTTGCAGGCCAGTTCCCAGCAGGGGATGCACAAAAGGCAACCACACATTGATGTTTCTCTCCCTCTGTCCTTCCCTTCCCCTCTAAAGATAAATAAATAAAATCTTAAAAAAAAAGTGTAGCCCTGGCTGGTATAGCTCAGTGGATTGAGCACTGGCCTGTGAAGCAAAGGGTCACCAGTTTGATTCCCAGTCAGGGCACATGCCTGGGTTATAGGCCCAGTCCCTAGTAGGGGACACATTGATGTTTCTCTCCCACTCTCTCTCCTTCCCTTCCCCTCTCTCTAAAAATAAATAAATAAATAAAGTATTTTTTTAAAAAACTGTATCATGCAGTATATGGTGTTTTGAGACAAATTTCCCCCTTGATCATAAAGATTTTAGTTTCTTGAATGTTTTTTTGTTTTTAAGTGTCATTAAGTATGTTACTAAATATTAAAAGTAGACTATCTTGGACTCTTTTCAAAGGAAATGATTGAAAACTACGTCCACTGGAACGAAGACATCGGAGAGTGGCAGCTGGTGAGCATGACCTGTGCCCTTGCGCGCAGACAAGCTGTTGGCGCTTCCTGCAGACCAGGGCTTTCGCTGGCGCAGTGGGGCGGTGGGTGGTCCAGACGATGAGTCAGCTGAGACCCGGCGGGCGGGCGGGGAAGGTGTTTTTCTAATGAGCTGCGTTGGAGCACAGGGACCGTTGGGTGGACGTGCCTGGTCAGGGCCGAGCAGGGCTGCGGAGCCTCCGGGCCCCTTTCTGTCCCAGCGTTCATTAGCATCAGGGTATCTTACACTGATTTGTTAAGTCACAGTATTAGTTGCTAATTAAAACGATTCTTCTCTGCCTCTTTTTTCTTTTTTTGAGAAATGTGTTGCCTACACAGGAAATAACATGAGGAAGCAGACTCCAATTCCTGATAAAAAAGAGAAAGATGTAAGAGTGCCTTTTTTTTT
>PVKM010046963.1:0-11583 GCA_004027735.1 Carollia perspicillata
AAAAAAAAAATCAAATTTAATTTTTTATTAAGCAACTACATATTTCTGGGTAAAAGACTATCTGCTCCAACTCCATTTTCCTCTTTGTAGGGAACTGCCCTTGACTGCAATCTTGGTGGGTGCAGCCGAGCAGCCCCTAGGACTCCCTTCCTTCCCTAACCTCCTGAAGCCTAGTGGAGCCTGTGGCTGTCTTAGCCAAGCAGATGCTTGCTCCTAGCTTAGAATTTGTCTGCAGTGGCTCCTAGTGAGGGCCCCCAGGGAGCGCTGTTAGTGTTGGCAGTGGCTACATGGCCAGATGATTCTCTAAAAGTCCCTTTGTTTTCTGCTTGTTTTCCAAATCCAGCCTTTCAGCTTCCTCTCATTTATATTGCTTCACTTATTATCTTCAAAGAAATTTTGTTTTGGTTAAAACGCCTAGAGTTGTTAACTGGTGTTCATAGCCTAGGAGCTTGGTTTGATAAAGATATTGATCAAAACATCAGACATACAATGTCTGATTGTATCAGACATTGATAAAGGCATCAGATTGTTGGGAAACGTGGGGAAAAGTAAGATTGATTATAGGCATACCTCAGGTAAAAATATAGTAAAAATTCTGAAATTATGCAGGGATGGGAGCCTGGAAGACAGTGACCTGCAAAAATGGGACATACCTGTGGCTACCTAAAATGACACATCTCTTGAGGGTAAGTCTTTGAGAGACATAGATGTTGTCATAGAGAAGTATAAAGGACATGAAAGAGGACTGAAGGGCAGAGTGGCTGCATCTAAAGGCCTATGGAGTAGCTGGAAACAAGAGAATGGCGAGCTCAACTCCCTAAATTTTCAGTTTATGTTTAGGGATCAAAATATAGGGACTTGATAAAATTATTTTTAAAAGATAAAGTTCTCATTTCTTTCTGCTGTAGGATGAGAGGGTGAAACACACACACACACACACACACATACACACTCTTACTTGTAATTAATGTCCTATTAACTCGTCTCTATAAAAGTTAGGGAATTGATCTGAAAAAAGGGCCCCCAAGACTGACTAGCGTTATACAATAAGGTCCAGATTAGTGGGAATGCCTATCAACCTCAGCCCCACAGAATCTGTGTTGCTTGCTGGGAGAGCTCCACTTTCCTTTGCTTGTAAAGCAATTCTTACTTGTTTGAAGATACTACTACTCCTTCAACTCAAGGCATTAACTTTAAAAGGAACTTGGTTCTTTTCATGCTCATACCACTTATAATAATTGGTAATAAGAGGTAACAATAAGGTATCAATAACAGGGCCTGGTAAAAATAATGCCCCTTTTTATTACAAAAATCATTTATTACAAAATTGTTAGCATGTAATTCTGTAACATAACAATATCATACTCAAGCACACTGTGTGACATTTTGGGTGAAATGTTCAAATTGCTGTCCATCTTGTGCTAGACATTCACATACCCTACCAGCCACAATCAAGCAAGCCTTACTTCTGAGGGACCCTGTAGAAAGCAAAATCTAGGAATGAAAACATACTCTAAAGGAACTACAGGCATTTCCGAACTTATATGGGCTAAATATTCAGGAAAAATAATTTCTGAAAATACTCAACCATGGAAGGAGAACAAAAATATTAGATCAGGTTGAATTTAGTTTTTTGAGCACACTTCCAGGGATTCTGGATTCACTGAATTAGTTTAAACAACTAGGAGTCTGTCTGAGAGTTTTCTGGGACACATCACATAATGGAATTCAGCAGAAATGTACATTAAATTAAATGGGTCCACTAGTATATTGCGAAGGCACAAAATAAAAATCGCATACAACTGAATTCCGTGGTGGATTTATCATGTGTAATCCACCCGTCCACCTTCACCATGAATTGAGAAGTATATTGGAGAGAGGAGTATCAGGACGAATCTGGAGTGGAAGAGGTCAAGTAGTCTTTTAAGTACCAAGGAATAAAATAGGTATATTTCCCATTAATAGGTACAAGGATTGACATAAAGTCAAAATTGTCTGATCCTAACATAACAGTTAATTGATAATGAAATTTCTGGGAATGAAAAAGATGCAAAGTTCTCCATGGAGCTATCTGATTTGTAAAATCAGAAGCTCTTTAAAAATGCTGACCAGAGCCTTGGATGAGTGATTATGAGGTATGATCCAGAATGTCTGCCCTTCACTGTATTTTCAAACTTTAGTGACATCGTGGACCTAGAGCTAACAGAATGAAAGAAAGAGTAACTTGTTTTAAATAAGCACCTTGTGATGATACGTATATACACATTTGTGAGATCATCTATTATATATTTTAACCTAGTCTTCTAAATGAATGAGAATTCATGACCAGAGTAATTGTGCCCTAAGGAAGAAAATGTAGTTCTGAAACAAAACTAATAACTAATTCCAGGGAACATAGGGCACTTCTGCCATTGCTAGTTAGGGTATTTTGGTGTTAAGATGACAAATGGGGAATTACCTTTATTTAGCTCATATTCTTCCCAAATTTATTTCTCAACTTGTGTGTGTATAGTTGGAATGGATGACCTCAGTAAGTGATACATTTCTTCACACTGGCTCTGTTACCCATGAAGAAGAACCATTCTGCTTAAAAAGATCAAGTAGAAAATTGCAGAGTAGAAAATTCCACCCCTACAAAAAAAAGAATAAATTAATAGCAATATCACTTCTATAAAACAATTGGAAACATTAGCATTACTTTTAAAACTAAAAATGCAAAGTTAATAAGTCTCAGAAGATTTCCACTTAAATCTAGTGTTTGGTGATGGAAGAATAGTTTTAGAAAATAAAAATGGATTTTCCAAAGTTTAATTAGATGGCAGCTGCTGTTTCATGTGCAGTCCAAATCATCATGGCTCTTAGGACATTGTATGAAGCAACTGACCTGAATAATGTCTTTTTCCACTATTCCAATAAACAAAGTTGTTAGAGGCAGTCTGTTTTCTTTCACCAGACAGGTACAGCAATAGAATTTTGCTGTACTGTTTCTGGATCGTGTTAACTCTCTGGCTTTGTATCACATTATAGTCTACAGAGCTAACCATCTCATGAACAGTTGTGATACAATCTGAACGGAAAACTTTATTAGCTAGATACACTGTTTAGATACTTGAATGACAGAGCATTGCAGACAAATACAACAGAGGATCATAGGGCAGCCAAGTCATTGATTTATTATAATGGTTTAGGGTTCTGAAGAAAGTTGGGCTATCTCTCCAAAGTGAGGACAAATTGCTGAGCTCTGTACCCATTTCCACTAAGAACATGGGGAGCTCCTGAATTTTGGAGGCCACATGTGAGCCCAGTGCTGAGAAGCTGTAAGATCTGAGTTTGTCCATGGCAATCAAAGACTTTCCAAATAGTGGAGCTCACAGTGATCCCACTACTTATTATGCATCAGATTAAGTGATATTTAAACAGTATGAAGCAGATTATGTCATTAAATGTGGTAGGTGGTAAATGTCAATAAAAAATTAAACCCCTAACTTTTCAAAGCGAGGGTATGCCATATTGAGCAAATACTTATCATCTTTTTGGGAAACTAGACACAATGGGAAGCTAAACAATAATTTAACATTTATTGCCCATAAACTCATATTATCTGACCTATCTAGCCTAAAATCTGAACATGATATACATGCAAATGAGACCAAAAAGGTCCTAGTCCTATGTCCCTGCTGCCCCTTCCTCAGGCACACTTATGACCTCAGAGGGGCTTTGTCTATGACCAGCTGACTGAGAAGAGTATATGTACAATCAAACTATAATGGATGCTATATGGTATGCAGGAAACAACTGAAAATTGATTGTCACAAAAATATAGCTCCAATGTGGGATGGCCTGGAAGGGCAGTGTGAAAAGAAGACAAGGACAGCAAGAATACACATAAAATATAATGAATATACAGTTACTTGAGATGTCATGAGTCTAGTAGTATTTTTCTCAGCACTTTGATGAAATATTGTCTTGTAAGAAACGTCTTCTGAAGTTCATTTGAGATGAGCTTCAAACTACTTGGCTTTCAAGCTGCTCACCTCCTGTTATCTTAGTGTCCTCTGAAGGCCGATGTTGCTGACACTAACTTGGCAGAAATCAAGAGGGCTTGAGAAGCTAGAAGAAAATTATTCTAGAACAGAGTAACTCTGGGTAGTTGGTAACAACTCACTCAAGAATCACAGAGCTATTTTTATCTTTATTTTTTGATTAGGTAATGAAAGTCTTCTCATACAGTCTTGGAGCAACTGACAGTAGAGAATCATAAATATCCAAGTTGAATAAAAACATAGACTAGAAGTGACAGGATTTAGAACTAGTTTCAGATCAATACGGGAATCAGCATAACTTTAGGATGTTTCAGATACAGAGGCTAAACTATAAATGAAAACTATTTGCTATTTATTCACAATAACAAAAAATTCATGTTAGTAGTATTAATAACTACTATAGTTACAAAAAGTACAATAAGATGAACAAGCATTGAAAAAAATTTTGGTCAATTTATACTCAGCACACACAGACACAGACAGGCAGAGTGAACACAAACCAGGCCATTTTAGAATGAAGTTGAGTGGTACCAATTCTCATAGATCTTCCAGTAAGATTGTTAGTGCTTTGTTCTTAAGTCTCAAAGTTCAGCACAGCACCTTCAACTATGTAAGGAAATCTCCCAATATAAGATATTTCCATAAGCCAGGTCAAACCAAGATTTAAGAAACCAAAGGAAATAAACTATCACAGAGAGTAGGAAAAACAATCTACCAAAATCTTAGAGATTTTCATCTCATTTTAAATGAGATAAGAACAGATAGTAATTACAGGAAATGAAAGAATGTTTTAGGAAGGGAACAACTGAGAACAAATTCCCAAAGTAAATATATGCTATAGAAATATTAAAGGTCTGAGACAAAATTAAGGAGATCTGTTAGAAAGTGTAAAGTTTTTGAGAAGGGAAGTAGAAAAGATAAGAGAATTAGTCTCACACAAAGGACCACTGGCTAAGATGTACAAAAAGTGAAAATAGAAAAAAACTAAACGGGCTCTATGGGAATGAATTTTCAGGTTGACAGGTTTCCTCGAGTACCCAGTGGGTGAGAAACATACAGCCTCTCAAGGCAGACTGTTGTCACTGCTTGGAAACTGATTCAAAGCAAATTCTAACTATTTTCAGAGGGCAAAAGAAGGTGGCATTTTGAAAACTGAAAACTATAATTTTTCAACCTTTTAAATTTCAATTTCAGAGGCAACCAGACAACCATGTTTTAAATAGCTCCAAAATTTGGAAGTAACATTATTTTAAATTAGAATTCTATCCAGTGAAAATATAAGTTAAGTAGGCAAGCCAAATAAATCTTATTTATTTATTTATTTATTTATTTATTTATTTATTTATTTATATTTTATATTGTTGTTCAAATACAGTTGTCTCCATTTCCCCCCCACCAAAAAAGAACTCACATGACTCCACACCAGGAAGACAAAAAAATCTAATTAAAAATGGGCAAAGGACCTGAACAGACACTTCTCCAAGGAGGAAATACAAAGGGCCCAGAGACATATGAAAAGATGCTGAGCATCACTAGCCATCAGAGAGATGCAAATTAAAACCACAATGAGATACCACTTCACACCAGTGTGGATGGCCAACATAAACAAATCAACAAACAGCAAGTGTTGGAGAGGATATGGAGAAAAGGGAACCCTACTGCACTGTTGATGGGAATGCAGACTGGTGCAGACACTATGGAAAAAAGTATGGAATGTCCTCAGAAAACTAACAATGGAACTGCCTTTTTACCCATCAATTCCACTGCTGGGATTATATCCTAAGAATCCTTAAAGACCAATTCAAAAGAACCTATTCACCTCAGTGTTCATAGCAGCACAATTTACAATAGCCAAGTGCCAGAAGCAACTTAAGTGCCCATCAATAAATGAGTGGATCAAAAAACTATGGTACATATACACAATGGAATTCTATGCAGCAGAAAGAAAGAAGGAGGTCCTACCCTTTGCGACAGCATAGATGGATCTGGAGTGCATTATGGTAAGTGAATAAGTACTTTTTAAACATGTGAGTTTATACACCTGGACACACAAAATTATCTCATGGGCACAGAAAGTGAATAGAGGCTGTGTTCTGCCAACATTGTGGATGGAGTTAACCAAGAGCAGAACACAAGGCCCAGGAAGTAACAAGGGATCTAACACAGGAAATAAGTGAAGAAAACCCAGAACCCCAACAATCCCACAGGCCCAGGGAGCAAAGGCTGTATTAAAAAGTACATCCATAACTGTACTTTGAATGACAGTAGATTAGCAGAGACAGTGTGATTTTTGTGTATAGTTTTAATTTATGCCTAAGGTATACTTAATTAATGTTTGAAGAAACCTGATAATGAAGATTCAGTACGTGAATTTTTTAACACCTATTGCAAATAAATAGCGGTTATGCAAGATACTTCTGTGTAGGTTGTAAGGGAGGATTTCTATAGCTCTCATTCACTATGAGACAATGAAAATGTGCCATACAAATGAACAGTTATCGTCTGCCAAATTTGCTTTGGTTGGTCTGCAATAGCCAGCAAACTACATTGAAGTAGGAGGATATGAAATTCCAGGGAAGATATCTTCAGGAAAACACAGTAAACCTAATATAACTGACTTAATTCATTAATGCTTTTATAATGTTCGAAGTTCTTTAAAAATATTAACTCATTTAATCCTCATAACAACTGTATAGGTGGGCATTCTTGCTACTATTATCATTACCACTATTATTATCTTTACAAATATGAAGACAAAGGCAAAGATAATTGTTCTAGGTCTCACATCTAGTAAATGGAATAGATTTATTTAAACCCAAGCAGATATGGCTTTCAAACAGCACACTATGTTGCCCTTACTTGCTGAGCATCAAATTTTTTTTCAAAATGATTTTGTAATTCTGTTTGAGATTAGGGAAAATATTAGTGACGTATTTTTGTGTGTATATATAACACACTATATATACTTTTATGTAATAGCTAATACATGTGGTACAATAAAAATTATAATATTTTTCATTGTTTTATTAGGAGTAAACAATATTTATATGGCACAATAATGTATGCAGTGAATATTCAATCAAAGTTTGTGATATGCAGCCATTTAGACTTACTGAAAACCATCGTGGCTGCAGGTGAGGTGATACGAAGTGATACTAAACAAGTGTGCTAAATCTTTATCTAATGAAAAATATAGATGATTAAAATGTGCATCAAAGGAAAAGGAATATGAAGACATTAAAATGAATACTAAAAGTAATCAGTATAGGGTTGACCAGATGACCATTTGGGAATGAGCCCTACACTGAGGTGGGTGAGGTGGGAGTTGCTATCTTCATTATCAGTTATGTAATGGCTTTAACCTTTTAAATGTATCATTATTATGTTTTAAAGGTATTATTTGGCAAAATTTTAAAATTACATCTATCAATATGTGCATGTGTCAGCTATATATTTTAAGGGATTCCTTTTATGCTTTTTAATTATTTCACAGAGTTTAGTCAAACAAGGCTGAAATTGATATATTAAGAGCAAATTATTTCTCTCAGCAAAAATCCAGCCAATTATCCATGAACAATGTTCCTGGAAGCACTAATAGTTCAACTGTCATTAAAATAGATGCATCACATATGCCAACAAATTTGAAATCCTACTAGAGTTTTATGTCTTTTATACTATTCTCACGCATAGCTTTCTCTTTTATTTTTTTAAAGATTTTATTCATTTAATTTTAGAGAGAGGGGAAGGGAAGGAGAGAGGGAGAGAAACATCAATGATGGTTACCTTTCATATACCCTCTGCTGAGGACCTTCCCCACAACCTAGGCTTTTACCCTGGTGGGAATTGAACCAGCAACCCTTTGGTTGGTAGTCTGGCACTCAACCTACTGAGCTGCACTAGCCAAGGCACTTTCTCTTTTAAAATGTCAATGATCTTCAACAATTGTAACAAGATAAATTCCTCAGTCTAAGACAATTAGGCAAAATACCTCCTCCCAGCTTTTAATAGGAAGAAGTGGAAAAAGACAAACAAAAAGGAAATATTAGAAGGTGCTCAAAGGGAAAAAAAAAGAGGTTAAAACAAGAACAACGCCAACAGAACAATACTTAAACCTTTTCTCAAATTTCTAGGACTTTTCTCAGATAGTCCAAGATGCCTACTATCACATCCTCTGCCAAAACAAATATCAGGGCCTCATTTTTGATATGTAAAAGAAGAGAGTTTAAAACCTTTAATTTATTTCACTATGAAACTTTCCTACACATTTTTTGACATGTTCACATTTATTGTCTTATTTGGTTTTCAAACAACTCTTCCTAGTAGTCAGCAGGGCACATGCATTATGAGTAGACTCAGGCTCACAGTGGTTAAATAGCCTGTACAAGCTCAAACAACTAGTAAATTGCAGAAAGAAAACTCTACCATGGATATTTTTTCATCATATATCTACAGTTCTCCACTATGTTTCTATTTACATAATTATGCTGATCAAAAACTCATGGCTACTAAAGTGATATTTATGCTTCATTCAGTAAATATTTATTGAACAGACTATGTCCAAAGCCCCATGGCCTTCTAAAACACCTATCTGTCATTAGAGAAACAATGGCAAAGCCACATCATAACCCCTTAGGCCTCCTTTCTGCATTTAAGCCAAGTCAGATGAGACTTGGAAAAGTCTTTCGTTAATTCTTAAAAGGCACAACTCAAACATTCTCACCACTCTCTTAATTTAATTTATTGAACTTTTATCAAAGCAGATTCAATGAAGAATTTGTCTGCATTTTGCAAGAATCAGTAATCAAAGCAGGTTAGGTTAGATCGTAATAGGGAAAATCAAAGATAGATAGAGAATACACTACCAGTGGAAAACATGCTGTGTTTTTAGTCTGGAAACCATGACACCAAACCTGGGAAGCACTGTAGATGGACATTTTTATTTATATCATGTCTCCCAGGATCCTTAAAATGTGACTGCTATCTTATGCTCACAAAATAAGAGGGAAGAGGAAAGAATGATTTCCAGATTTCTAGTTTAGGAGGCTAGATAAGATGATAGTGCCACTCAAAAGTATTAATAATGAAAGTACTTAGGAGTAAAGGGGGATAATAAATTTTATTTTAGGTATATGCTTTTGAGAAATGCAATAGGTGATTTATAGAAAGCAGCTGTATACCCACAATCGAGGGCAGGTCTCTCAGACACTGGGTCGGAGAGAGATACTCAGGAATCATCATAATAGACTCTATTAAATAGAGGGAACAGTTAAAACCATGGAATAACACAGGAAATGTGTATACAACAAAAAGAGTACAGGACAGAGGACAGAATCTCAGAGAGCTCTAAATGCTGGAAACACTTTTAAAAATGTTAGGGGGAAACAGAAAGCTTCAGGATATAAACAGGAGAGGTCAACAGAAGAGGGAAGCAAAAATGAAGAGAATGATGTCGAGAAACATTTAATAAAAGGGGAGGGTCAGTATTCTAAACATCACAACTCAAGTAAACTAAATACTAACAGACTTCAATAGTTAGTAAATATAAGTGTTACTGCTGATTTTTGTGGGAGCAATTTTAGGGAAGTGGAGAGATGAGAAGCCATATTTTTGTGGGTAGGTCATGGGTGGAATGGTGAACAGAAAATGAAGAGTGAAGGCAGCCAGCCAGTATACTATTCTAATTTTCCTTCAGTAAACTCGTAGCAACATCTGTGTAATAAAATTAAGAAATGACCGAAATAAGATTTTCTAAAAAAGAAAATAAAGAAATAAGAGAGTAGCTGAAGAGGAGCTGTGCAGATTTGAAGATCATCTGTTATTTATATCCTGAGGGCTTAGAAAAGGATAAAAGAGAAAAGAAAAAAATGTGGTCGAGAGATATCATTCATTGTGAGAAAGCAAGTAACATTTGATTTTTTTCTTAAAATATGATATGAGTGTTCCTGTAAAACTATGAAGAGATCATGTGTCACTCAGAACTTAGTCTCTAAAAGCTCTTAGCTTGAATGCATTTCCCAGTTGTGACAGAAAGGCTCATTCTAAACGAAGAAAGGCTTACATTTCCGTAATCATTCACCACAAACTAGGGACGCCCTGTGAGGCAGTCCACTACTATTTTACAGATGACAGACTAAGCTCCAATTGGCCTGCCAACGGTTAGGAGGGAAGGGGGAGATGGTTCAGAAAAGGTGCTTTGAACCTAATGCTTCTTCCTCTTCCCTGTGCTCTCCTTTCATAATACCTATGCGAATGGTTTTGAATAAGCCATAGAAATCAAGCTTCCTGATTTCAAAATAAGACAGATTCTTTTAAAAAACAAAAGTATGACCCATCAATCTGAATATTTCAGATATCAGAAATAATATCTGAAAATAAGGTTTTTTTAAAAAAAAGTGTGTCCTTTTCTCAAAAGGCATTACCATTCCTTAAATATAAAAACTGGAAAGTGTTATCTTAGATGTATGTGTTAAAGAAAAAAATAGCAGTAAAACAGAATGTATTATAACAATGTAAATGTAAAATACCTATTGTGGTGAGAAAAAAATTCATTTAAAGAGGTATTTGGAATAAAGTTCCTAGTAGGAATTAGAGACTCAACAAGTTATTTCTGTAAAACAGAGCCTAACACTACTTTTAATGCCAACATTAGTTATAGCTTTCCAGATTTTGTTTTTTCACTTTTTACATACATTTTTATCTCTTTTTCCCTTAAACAAGGTATGTCTAAATAAAATTCAAGAATCTGTTTTACATAATAAAAAACAAGTAAACAAACAAAAGACAGTTCCACATAAGCAGAGAACATTGGTTGTTATTTTTTTGTATTCATTTTTTTAAAGGAACCTCTATAAAAAATGTCTTAAAATCTCTTTCATTACACTTGAAATCAAAACTGCCTGAAGTTGCCTGCTGATAAATCAGGTCTAGATGTTACTACACTACAATATCATTGGAACTGTGAATTCAGGGTGAAAATTGCCCTCAATTATTGTTATAGGTTCTTGAGATTCATGTCAGAATTTCTGTGTGGGGCTGTCTAGGTACTGAGTGCTCTGGTTGTTGGAGGGGTTAAAGTTGGAGGTACTGATGCATATATATTAGGGAGGATTCATAACAACACGACAGTGGAGCCTGGGTCAATCCATTACTGCGAAAGAGCAGTGACCAATAGAAAGGGGAGAAGAAGATCCAAGAAAACTGAGGTAAGCGGGCTTCTGAAGCTCTGTCAAAGTGGAAACAATAGATCAAAAGGTACTCATGGTGACTGGTCAGAGTAAGTTTATTTTTTTCTTATAGGAAGCTTGACAGCATGGAATAAAAACAAATTATTTTAGTCAAAGTTTTTTTTTTTCTTTGTGTTTTTTTTCTTAACTGAGTTTTAGCGAACTTCAGACAGACACAGGACTCAACGGTATATTTCCTGGACAGCAAGGTAAACTATTTTGCACTTTTTAAAACTTTTAAAGTTAAGAATTCAAAGTTCTGATTCATCAGAGGCAAGGTTACAGCTTCAACAACTAAAATGAATCCCTATTCTGAA
>PVKM010046964.1:0-11570 GCA_004027735.1 Carollia perspicillata
GTGGACCCGAGCCAGTTTCTGCGGCTGGGTGGCCAGTGACTGAAAGCCACACCGAGGGACAGGCAGACTCAGACGGAGCAGGGCCTCGTCCTGGCCGTGAGCTCCGCCAGGCTTCTGTCTGCATCCACTTTGTTTTCTGAGCAAGGTGGCCTGTGTCCCCCTGACTTCCATGCCCCTCGGCACACGGACCAGGGACCGGACAGGACACCTCGTGACATCCCTGGTCCAGGTATTCTGCACCCGATGACGTGCCTTCAGGGCTGTAGCGATGACAGCCCTCTGGGAGCTTCTGGCCACCAAGTGGCTGTGCTGTGGTGACCTCCCAGACACTCTAACCCTCGCACCCTGTCACCGAGGCACTGGAGGCACTTGGGGGGCCGTGTGCGGGGGGTGGTGTCTTCTGGGGGCCCCTCACCCCTGCCGGCACACCGGGCGCCTCAGGCCTCAAGCACGGGGTCCTGCATGTGCTGACGGGGACTCCAGGTGACGCTCGGGGGGTGATTCGCCCTCCGTTCTGCGAGTCCACACCTGGGCACAGAGGTCACACGCCTGCCAGGACGGGGACCCCTCCCCCGGCAGCAGGAATTGGGGAACACGTCTGCCTTTGCCAAAATCTGTTACGACCCCATTGTTGTTGGAGACGCTGTTAATAAATGAAGGTCGCACAAAATATGGTTTTAAATCAGTTTAATACAATTATTCAAGTAGATTTTAAATCATTTTTACAGTTGATTTAACATTTGTGACTGGTTTATAGATTATGATGTAGGAGGGTGTTTGCATCTTCGCAATTTTATTCCAATTTAGAAACAGTACAAATATTAATTTTTGCTCCAATAATGGAACCTTGGAGAATTAAACTAGTCTTTCCTCAACACACATTTTATGGAAATGATTTTAATATGATTTTTAATATATTTTTGAGAACTTCTGGCAGGGAAGGCCTCTTGACAAGGGCTCAAACAAGGCTTCTTCTCAGAGGAGCTCGTGGGTGAAGGTGCGCGGTTTCTGGGGAGCAGGGTCGTTTGCGGGAGGAACAGCTGCTTTTCCTGCGAGGGCAGACGTTTTCCGAGGCTTCTCGACAGGGTTCCGTCAGGAGCAGGAGCCCAAAGCGAGCCCTGCCTGGCGCCAGCTGCGTGGCTTTGGGGAGAGGGCAGGGCGGCGCCGGACTCCAGGGGGAGTCCGACAACCCTCCGCGGTCACGGGAAGCTCCGCCCACACGGGGAAGCTCCGCCCACACGGCCGGGTGCGCCGCCTCGGCTTGTACACCTGCGGGTTTGGCCTTAGTACACGTGGTCTGACTGGCCGGGTGGCCCACGTGCGGGTGCGCCCACGGGGCACACCGCAGGCTGCAGGGACAGGGAGCCCGCTCACGTCCTGGCCACGGTGGGGCACCCTCGGCCATCAGTCAGGCTGTGGCGCCTCCTGGCCCAGCGCCCCTCGGGGATTCGGGCCGGGGGAACTGTCGTCCCGAGCTCCAGTCCGGGCCTGAGCTGCGGAAGCGCAGTGGGGGGTGGCGGGGCACCCTGGAGCCTGACGCAGGGTGGGCGGCCTGCTCCTCTGGACCCTCCCCCGGCCTGGGAGCCCCTGGGTCTCCCCTTCCTCACCCGCGCCCTCGCTGAGTGGGGGGTTACTTTGGCTTTCTGGGGCCCGTCCATTCGACTTTACTCAGAAATAAAGTGGGGAGCACACTGCAGACAGGCGGGGTCCCAGCAAACTGTGTGGGGCGGCCCCCTGCAGCGCCAACTGGTGATCGACCCCTCGGTGGGGAGGGGACATGTGCGGTGGGGCCCAGGAGCGGGGCCCAGGACTCCCGTTCTCCCGGCCCGGCCGGCCGTTTCACTCCCGAACATGAACCCATCGGCGAGGCGGGCTGTCCACAGCCTCACCTGCTGCTTCCCGGCAATTTCCAAGCGGAGGCAGTTGCGGCCCTGGGCGGCCAGGAAGGAGAATAGCGGGGTGGAGGGTGGGAGCCCTGGTGTGACCTTCCGGGAAACCCAGGGGGTCGCCCCTGGGGTCTTAGGAGGGTGGGGGGCAGCGGCTCCGCTGGAGCCATGCGAGGACCCCACTGGAGCCCTCCATCCGCCCCCGGGGGCTGCCTGGGGCCTGCCGGAGCCCCGAGTGGGGATGCAGGCAAGGGACCGTTGGTCAGCGACTGAGCAGCCACAGGAGGGGCCGGACAGGTGCGCGGGCTCCCAGGGGTCTGCAGGCCTGATGGCCCCGACAGCCTGGAGTTGGTTGTTAACATTTAACCCTCCAGGGACTCCATGTCGGAGTCGGAGTCTCTGGCTCCTCCAGGCAAGCAGATTCCCTCTGCGACCCTCCGCCTGTCTCTCAGGGAGGCGGGGTCCGCAGAGCTGGGCGGCTGCTGCCCTTTTGGCCCAGGCGGGGTCTCCAGGCTCCCAGACCCACCTGTGAGCAGGTGAGCGAGGTCCCTGTGGCCGGTTGCCTGCGCTGGGTTTACCAGGCCCCCATCTCCATGGCGCATTATGGCAAAGGCCCCTGTGGCTGGGGGAGGTTGGGAGGGGCAGGGAGGAGGGCGTGGCGGGCCAGGGGGGCCAGGGCCAGGCCGCTGGCGGGACACAGCGGTGGGTCCGGAAGCCAGAGGCCCAGTCGGGGGCCTCTGTCCCAGTAGTCACAGGAAGGGGGAGGCGGGGCCTCCGCACGGACTGCCCCCAACCTGTCCAACCCACAGTGAGGACTGCGCGGTCCTTCTGGGACACCTGCCAGGCGTGCCCTCCCCCACCCCACTTCCCGCCTCCTCCTTTGCGTGAACCAAGCTCTGCCATAGCCCCACCCTGCTTTCCCAAACCCTGGGGGAAACTTTTGCCTGGTGCTTCCTGGTTGTGGGAAATCTGTTCTCAGGAGTGAGACTGTGGGGCAGGCAGCAGGGTGGCCTCGTGGTTTTTCTTGGGGTGAAGGGCTCAGAAGGGCTCGGGAGGCCTGTGTGCCAGGTGCCGAATGCAAACGTGTGACTGAACAGGCAGCTGGGGTACCTGGGGAGGGGGCCTGGGTGTTGAAGAGCAGCAGAGAGGGCTTCCTGGAGGAGGGGGCATTGGCGCCGGCAAGGTGGGGGGTGGGGGGGGCGGCACAGCAGAAAGCCCAGTGGAAGCGAGCTCCGCACCAGGAGCGGCAGAGGCTTCCCGGTGTCCCTGACGGGCTTGTGCTGGGTCCCAGCCTGGGAGCCCTGGGGGCCCCAGGGCCCTTCCTCCAGGTCCTCAGGGCCGCGCCTTCCCCCCCTGGTCCTTCTCCCCTTCTCTCCTTTCTTGCCTGTTGTCACCATGCGGAGCTCAGGAAGCCAGCGGACAGCCTGGTTTGCCAGGCGGGAGACACACCAGCCAGCCTCACGTGATGGGTCCCAATTACCGGAGTAGAAGTGCCCGGCGCCTTCGCGGTCGCCCCCCCTCTGCGCTGCTCTCGGGAGCCCCTCCCCGAGGGCTGTGAGAGGCAGCGCCGCAGCCCTGCCAACTGGGGACACGCCAGGCGCTAATTGTGTCCCCGAGGAGGTTTTCCTGAACTTGAGACCGCTCTGCTGCCTCTCCTCGGGGGTCTGTCTGTAATCGACAGGGCCAGCGGGAGGGGAAAGGCAGGGCCCTCTGGCGAGGCAGGCCTACGGGGAGGGGGGCCTTTGCCACGTGTGGGGGGCAAGGGGGGAGGGCCACCAGGGCGGGGACCTGCCTCCTCAGATCCCCAGACCTCACTGACCTCATCTCCAGTCTCAGTCCTAGCCCTGGAGCCCCCAGGTTTGGGGTTCCCACAAGGCCTGTCCCCAGTTGCCCCCAGTGTAACCCCACTGTGTGCTGAGGCCGTGAGCCCGGGCGTGGGTCCAAGGTCAGGAGAGACTATGACTCCCACGGCAGGAATGGGTCTGTCTCCTGAACCCCACATTCCTGCTGGTGGGGCACACCCACACCCTGAGGTTTGCAGAGCCAGAGAGGCCCCGACCCCCCAGGAATGACCAGCCCTGGAACGAAGAAGCTGGCAGCCAGGCCCTGCTCAGGCTGGACACCTGTCTCTCCCAGAGATGCCTACAAGCCACCCCCACCCCCAGGTGTGTGCCAACTGGACATGGCATTAAGTAACGTACCAGCCCCCACCACCCCGTGGGCAGGGAGGGTGCCGGCACGGGGCCTGAGGGTGGCCTCTGCCCCTCCCCCACACCGGCTGCACCTCCCTGAGATGCCGCCCCCGCCCCTCCGGAGACGGAAGGATCACCTATCTCTGTTTGGCACCGGCACCCTCCCTCGTGCCATGAGAAACGGGTGACCTTCCCTCCGGTCTCCATGACGACAAGATGGTATAGGTTTAATTAGTTCGGGCTTATTTTAGGACCAATTTTCTTTTATTTTAGGGCAGTGTGAGCCGCGCTAACTGCAGGCCCGTTTACGAGGCCCGCGCGCACGCGGCGGAGCTGAAGTGTGCCAACAATTCGAGTCGAGCAGATGGTGACCCCTGATTCAACTTGCCCGCTCATTCAATTATTCAGCTGTATTTAATTTTCCTGCGGGCGCCTCGCTGCCACGCGCCCTCTGTCCTCTAGGTGGCGCGAAAGACCGCCGTTAGCGCCGCGGCCGCGAGCCCGCTGCGGGTCCGGGCTTCTCCCCAGCAGGCCTGGGCTGCCGGCGACTTCAGCGCCCCCGCCTGCTGTCAGATGACGCACAGGGGGAACGAATTTGGGTCAAACTGTTTGTGATTTGGCCGCGAGCTCTACGTCATCTCCATTCTAGTAAGAAATCTGAAAGGCCTTCCAGGCTTCATATCCCCCCAAATAATTCGTTTGGCGTTCAAGGTGTGTTCCACTGTTAGGGCCGTGTTCGTAATCGTGCACCTGTCCTGTTGCCGCTCGGAAAACCTCTGCTACTCAGTAGTTCGCGGCTCCAGGCCACTTCCTGCGGCCCAGGGATGCCGAGCGGGCTGGCTTTCCGTTCTATTCTGGAGGCCCCCACCGCCGGCCAGCGCCGAGCTCGGGCATTTGGAAACCAGGGTCCTCGGACGGGAGGGAACCGGGCTCTGGATGCGTTTTCCGGGACGTGGAACACCGGGGCCCAAGACCACACGGGAGCTCGCAGGCCGGGCTGGGAGAGACGCTGCAGCGCCCCCTGGGTTACGGCGCTCCCACCACGACCCTGCGCCGCAGTCCTCCACCTGCAGGGGCCGCCCGGCCCGCACCCAGCCTCCTGCGCGCGGTCCCCGCGGGGGGTGGGGGGGCACGGGCGCCGCGCCATCCGCGCCCTCGCCTTCGCTCAGGCCTCCTTCTGGGCGACGACCCAGACTCCAGCTCCGGGGTTTCCGTGTTGCTTTTCGGTGGTAGTGGTGGTGTTTTACGTTGTTGCGTTAAGACAAACCTGTACCGCAGCCCGTCTGTATTTGCCCCCCGAAGGATCTCACGTTAGAAGCCCTCGCAGAGCATCTCCCCGCCCCGTGCTTGATCGAACCGCAGAGAAACCACACGGCACAGGCAGGGGCCGAGCCTGCTTCCCGAGGCCAGACGACGAGCTGGGCTACTCGGACCCGGGGGGAGGCCCCTTAAACACGTTCCTTCAGCCCCAGAAGGCTCGGTTCCGTGGCTTCCGTGTTCGCTGCGGTTGGAACTGTGGTGGGCGGTGAGAGGTCAGAACCGCGTGCGCGGACGGGACTTCTTCCTGGGCCTCGCCGCTGCGGGCTGGGCTTGGCTCTCTGTCCTGCGTTCGGTTGCCCGCGAGGACACGGCTGATGCCGAAGGGCCTGCATGTCACGAGGGGGCCTGTGGTACAGGCGGGGGAGGGCCGTGGGCTCCGCAGACGACTCGGTGGTGCAGGGTGGACGAGCGACGGCCTCAGGGGCTGGACGCCGCTGGCCAGCTCGGGGGTGAGCCTCGAAGGGTGGACGCAGCTGCTGCATCTGTGCGCTCAGACTTCGCCTCCCAGGCCGCTAGCGGTGTACGTGAGGCTTCCAGGGCTTGTGTCCCGGGTTCTTCCAGCAGATTGGACTCAGCACCGCCCGTGTGTTCCCAGAAGCCCGGTCCTTGGCACCATCAGGTCACGTGGAGGTGGTTCTGAGCAGGTCCTCCGGAAGAACAGGCGATGCCAGGTGACAGGTTCTTGCTCTGAGGGTCGGCACAGTGCCTCTATCCCCAGGGCTGAAATGAAGGGTTTGTCACCTCTTCCTGCAGCCTCCCTGCGCTGCTGGAGGTGCCAGGTGGGCAGAGGGGTGGGGACACTGGGAGCCCTTAAACTAGGGGGTGATTTCAGTCTCGGGTGTGCACACACACTCATCTCCACATGGGCTCCTACTGCTTAGCGGGGACTCAGAGGGAGGGGCCCGCGTCTGGTTCAGCGCTGTGCAAACCTGCCCTAGCAGCAGCGTGGAGGGCGCGTGAAGGCAGAGAGGAAAGGGAGGCAGTCGGGGGGCAGTGCAGGATGGTCGGTAGGTAAGGAACCCATCCGGTTGTCGAGTGACAGCCGGAAAAAATAAACACGAAGAAGCCTGTGGCTTCCCTGGACCTCCAGCTTCAGCCTGGGGTCCGCACTCATGGCGCGATCTGTCCCCACAGGACTGTACCTGAACAGCGTGGCCCTGGGCAGGGGCAGCTGAGAGTCGGGGTGGGGCCCTGGCAGCAGCAGCCCTGGGCCTCCATCGCCCACCCTACGGCCCTGCCGTTCTGCCACGTTCCCGAGCTACTTGGCTGCCCAGATCATTCGTTTGTCTTTGTTCAGGCGACACTCTCCGCGGGCACTCGTGTGAAGCATCCGTGTGCTACAGAGAGACCTCGGGGCTGGCAGGGCGTGCGTGGGGGCTCAGACCTGGCCTGCGGTGCAGCAGGGCATGGGGGCAGCGCCACAGAACTTTCTGCAGCAGGGCTCCCAACCCCCACCTCCAGGGAGGGCCCGGGCATCACCCTGGCGCCCCGCATCTCAGCCCCGGCACCCCGCCCCCCACCGCAGCTCCCTGCCCCGCACGGGACCGCTGTGCAGACAGTCCCGGAGCGCGGGTCCCTCACCAGCCCATTCCAAAGCATCTCGCCTCCCTGACTCCCAGGAAGCCCCGGGGTTTTTTGTTTGTTTGTTTTGTTTGTTTTGGAAAAGGCCGAGTCTTCTTTACCTGAAGGTGGCAGTGACTCCCTTTGAAGATGCGGGTGTTCTATGACAAAACAGATGCCTCAGCCAGTGTCCCGTTGTCCCCGTGGGCCCGGGGGTGCTGACAATGGAAGGCACGGTCCCACGGCCTGGAGCTCACCTGGGCCGGGCCCCGTGGCAGCGTGGCACCAGCCGGCCCCCGCCGGCCCCTCTCTGTCCCTCGCCCCAGTAATTGAGGCCCCTGGTGCTGGGCCAGCTCCCGAGGGCTGTCAGGTGTCTGCTCGCATCTTCCTATCATCTGTCAGCATCCAGCCCCTCCGTCATCTCTCCTCAGCCCTCAGCCCCGCACGCTCTCATCCTGTTCATTATCTCGGCTCCGACCGGCCCTCCCCCCGCGCCCCATCCAGTAAATGCATCTCGGTGCGACTCTCAGTCCCGATTATGAATCGATGATCTCGTGGTGTAAGAGAGATAGATGGCTCCGAGTCCCGTCTTGTCTCCCCTAATTGTAAAATATTAGTTACATTACACTGTGTCTTTTGATTAATGGAACTTATTTGGAGTAGCCTATCTGAGCCCTCCCCCTTCTGAAGTCCTCCCCTGACTTTTGAGAATTGAGTGATTTCACTTAAGGCAGACAAATAGGCCCTTCAGCGGGCGGATAGTGAGGCTGCGACGCTGCGGGCCGCCCGGGCGCCGGCCGACAGTGGGTGCGGCAGACGGGCTGCGGGGCCCCCGGCCCAGAGTCCCCTCCCTCAGCCCACCCCCTTTTTGGCAAACCGAGCCCATCTTGCTGACTTGCAAAACAGGATGTGAAACCAAATTGAATTAAAATTAAATAAATTGCAGATTGCCACATTCCCACATCCAGCCAGTCAGATCCGAACTGGGGCGCATCTGCGCTGTCGCTGCTCGGGCCTCCGTGCTCCGGGGCCGGGCCGGGGTGTCCAAGGAGCTCTCTGCCACCCACGTCTGACAGGGGAGACGTTTGTCCTTTCGCGCAGACTCGATCTGATTTGGCACCGCTGACTTAAACACGTCTGTTGATAACGCCCGTGCCATGGGAATGGGAAGTCGGTGTCTAACCTCCTTGTTATAAATAATCACTGACTGTCTTTCAGGGAAAATTCAAGAACACACTCGCTTTCCACCCATCAGCACAGTTACAAGGGGCTGCTTACTTTTGAGGTGCACAGCGCCGATCTCTCGGGGGAAGAAGACTGACTTTGTAAACAACTAACCCCTGAAAGGCAGCCCAGGTGAGGGAGTCCGGGGCACCTTCGGGCGGGGTGACTTCCAGGACCCACGCTCTCCGAAATGCACACCGCTATTTAAGGGCTCTTTCGCTAGGGTATGCGTAGTGTTTTATTCTGACTTCCGGGCTTTTATTTTCACTTTTATTTGCATGATTCTTGGAGACACTGACTCCTCTGTATTTTCTGGGGACCTGCTGTTTCTCTGAAGGCAGAAGATGGATTTTATTATGGGTATAGGAAGCTGGTAATGTTTTACTTTATTTTTTTAAGAGCATAGCAATGTGTTTATGGTTGCCAGGAAAAGCGAAGGCAGAAAAACAACCCGCCTGGGTCTCAAATTCACCCCGAGGACTCGGCGCCCACAAACATGGAGACTGGAGGGAGGCTGAGCCACCTCCCCGCGCCCCTCCGGTGTGGGCGGAGCCGGGACTCACCTGTGCGCTGGGTTCAGGGCTCAGGTACTCAGTCGCTCCCTCCTGTCACCTCCTGTCACTCAGTCGCTCCCTCCCCCAGCCTAGGATGGGGGTTTTATTTATTTTGTTTTCCTGTGTGTTTTGAGTCTTGGCTTTGGGGGAGCCTGCATTTGAGGGCTCTTTGTTCTGGGTGCCACGGGACTGTTTTAAATGTCACCTGGGTTTGGACCGTTGTGTCTAACAAACGTCCTGAGGGCTCAAGGTACTCTTCCTGCCAAGTCCAGTCAGCAGCGTCGCTCAGGTGTGCGTGTCTGTCACACGCTGAATCACATGGACTATTCTTGCCGCAGCGCGTGCACGCAGATGGACAACTCTTGGCCCGCCCATACATTCCGCGGCACACACTCGTCCGTTCCGGGTCCGTAGCACCAAATGTGCAGCGACACGCTGTGCCCGCAGGCAGCCACGGCGCGTGCGTGTGCGCGAGGCGCTCTCACTTGGCCGCGCTGATGCACCTCCTGAGGCTTCTGGAGCCCCACTCCACGCTGATGCACTCGATCATTTCACCGAAATAAAGTGGGTGCCGCGCAGCGGGTGGCGGCGCCAGGGAGGCCGGCGGCAGCTCAGGCTCTGCTCTAGGGGAGCCGCGCTGGGGCCCCGGTTGCGTTGGGACGCAGCCCCCACCGCGGCTGCCACCTCGCGTTCCTTCCCTGGAAATGCGTGCGCCTCGGGCTCCGGCAGGAGGCAGGCACGGAGAACCCTCGCGGACCCGGCCCGTGCAAACGCGGGGTTTCTGTCCCCGCAGGGGGCCCTGGCCCCTCTCCGAGCGTCGGCCCCTGTGGCAGGCGAAAAGGGGAGGCTTTGGGGACGCGGGGAGCCCGCGGCGGGTGCTGGACTCCGGCCCTGCTCCTTCCCCGGACCTGCTGCGTGTGCACGTGCGTTTGGGCTTTCGCTGGCTCCCTGCCCTCCTGTCCCTCGGCAGGTTCCCGGCCGTGTAATCTGGGTGCAACAGACGACACGGAGGACGTGCGGAGGCGAACTCACGTCCTCGGGATGGTCCAGGGACTGGACGAACCCCGTGCACAGGGCGCTTCGCCGCGGGGACCAGCCTATCCGTGCCCCGCCCAGGCCCTGTTTCCCAAATCCCCGTGGGAGGGCGGGGGGCCGGGGGTGCGCAGGTCAGTCACTCGGTCGCTTTCTTGTGGGTGTGGTCACTGTCATCAAACAGGCTTGTCGGATAGGAAATACAGATTAGCAGATTTCCCCCCAAAGCAACGCAGCCAGGGTCCTGGGAAGTGGTGCCTGCGGGGCTTCCGGAGCCGCTTCCCAGGGTCACGTGTCTGTTCCGGATCCCGGACACTAAATGTGATTGGCTGAAGCTCTCGGTCAATCACGGGGCGCGACTTGCGTGCTGGCCTGCGCTGGTGGAGAGACTAGGAGACAGGCGCATGGGGCTGGTGCCGGCGGGGGGTGCAGCGTTGGGCCGCCAGACCCCTGGACGTGGCCACTCCAGCACGGCCGTCCTTGGCGCGTGGCTTTTAAGACATCAAATAAACATCTGCTCATGGGCATGCCAGGGGGACTCCCGCCTTCATCCACACCCCCCCACTCCCCCCAATTTTAGCCAAGCTGTGCGTGTAAACAGGGACCTGATGGACAGCAGGTTGGGGCTCTGGGAGACTGCGGGGAGTCGGGACTCGGGGCGGGGACACCTTGAGACCCAGCAACGAGTGTTGATCTACTGGCCATGGACTGTGCGCAGGCACGGGCTGGGGACCAACAGCTGTAAGCCTGAGTCCTGCGGGGGAGGGGAGCCTGGGCCGGCGTGAGCCTGAGGATCGCGTCTGGGCACCGCCAAAGAGGTGGCCCGGAGAGCTGAGCTGGCGAGAACCTGGGGCTGAGGCCCCACCGAGTCCTCCTCCACCGCCTCCCTCTCCGGGCAGCTGTGTGTCCATCATGGGACGCAGGAAGGAAATGTTTCCCTGTGCCAAGTAAATGTTTGGTCGGCTGTTTAGTGGTGCTCCTGTAAAACACTCCACTGGCTGCCTTGGCACCACAGGGGGCCTCTCGAGGCCCCTCCTGGAAGCAGGATCTTGGAGGGCTCTGACGGTCGGTTGAGCTGAGACGGATGCGGCACCAGACCTGACCTGCCGGTTTTCAACCCCGGCTGCCCACTTCCTGCCTCACCTGGGCGTGGACGGCCCTTTGCACCTTGCTCTCCCCACCTGTGATGCGGGAGGACCTGCCGGGCAGCGTGGTATCGGGGCCCCAGGCTCATCCCCTCCCCAGAGTATTTCGTAGAAAAGGCACCCACTGCAACCCCAAACCCCATCCTTTTCTTTAGGCCGACGGTCGGCCTTCCCTTCCATTTTAGTAAATCATTTCAGAAGGAGTTTGGTAGCGTGAGAAAAGATCCTGGCTAATTATCAGGAGTGGCTGGAGCCTGGGGGTCAGCAAGGTGACTTCTGTCCGTCTGAGCCAGGAAAGGTGGGGGGAACCTGCTTCTGGGGAGCAGGGGCCGGGGCTGGAGAGAGAGCACCACGCATGTTGCCTGCAGGCCTCCGGCACAACCCAGAGCGCCTTCCCAAAGCCGGCCAACCAGCCGACCGGTCACCGGGCAGGGAGCTCTTTGCATCGAGAGTGGGGTCTGCCCGGACGACCACCGCCCCCTCTCCCCCCACAGACATGGGGAGGGACACTGCGCACCTGGCCAGTTGTCCCAAAGGTTGGGGTGGGGGCCAGCCTCCCCCGCCGGATCCCAGGCCCCGTGTGATAGGAAGATACCACTGATAAAAATCGGCCGGTCACGGAGACGTCCCTCAACCCGCAGCAATCAATTTGGGGGT
>PVKM010046965.1:0-11571 GCA_004027735.1 Carollia perspicillata
GTCCAAAAGCCGAGAACTCGGCTGTTCTGCAGGGACTGTGTCGAGCTTCCTGAAATTCCAAGTAAACTGCATTAGCTCTACTAGCCTTTCCAAGCCTTTAAAATGCTCTGAAGGGTTTGATTTTCCTCAAATAGGATTAGCAAACCAACTTGACTTGATCATGTTAAAGAAAAAAGATGCTTCCTCAGTGTTTTTGGAACTGAAGATCGGCCGGACTGCTTTGTAAGTCAGAGTTCAGAAAGTTTAAGCTTAAATTGCACTATGAACATGAGGAACATGAATAAACAAGAAAGTTGGACACAGAAGCCAAAGAAGATGATAGCTGTGGATGAGTTTCCCTTTTAATTCTTTTAGTAATTGCTGAACTGTGGGTGGGTGGGTGGGGAGTAATAATGCCTATCATTATTGTATGTCATTAATTTACAATTAAAATGATTCTGAAAGGAGATTTTGGTAGCCAAATCTAAAGACTAAAGTCGGAAGCTATGATCACTTGTATGATCCCATAGCACTTACAAAGGTACGCAAAAGCCGCGCCGTGTGTTTACGACTTAGCTGAGGCGGTATCAGTTTTCAGGGTGAAATTACTTAATACCTACGGCCCACTAATGACTTTCCATAGAGTGGACGGTATTCGTTACTTAAATGGTGGTGCATTTGTAAACCACAAATACAGCTCCTGTACTGTCTTGCCTCCAGCTTCTCCAACAATTTCAGAGGCTTTGTAAAAACTGGCCCTGCACCACCGAGCCAGGTCTGCCCTGCAGCCCACAAGATGAATTAAGCATTTTATGCCTCTCTGGATGCTGGGAGGGAACAGTTCATGTGTGACTGCGAAGTAATCAATAGCTCCACATGCTCACCTCCAACCAAAATGCATTTGAAAAGCATGTGCATGTTGCTAACCTTCCAGCCTAATTCCTCTCTTCCTTAGAGTGGATGTTCTGTAAGTAACAGCCACTCACTCTGTCATTCACGGTTCTGTACAACGCACGGCAGAGGCCAGAGCGGGGAGCTCCAGCAGGGGCTGCATCGTGCCTTCCAAAATCCCACTTTATTCTGAGTTGCCAGTACACACAGTAAAATATATTTATGTGGCTCAAGTGTGACTTAACTCTCTAAGTTATACTGGGTCCTAGAGTGGTTTAAAGGTCCCTCCGGCCAATTATATTTAGTTCTGTTTATATAAACCGGCAAGAAGCTACTGTATGCTGACTGTCAGCCACCTCCAAGTTCCTTCCATGTACAGTTGCCTTTATCAGAGATATAATATTTTCATGTTCAACATCCCTGGGCAGAATTAATAAGGGAAAGAGAGGAATAAGAGCCCACCACACTTATTTTTTTCTTGCTCCCAGTCAGCACCAGAAAGAGAAGCCCTCTCCTCTTGAGTTCACAGCTTAGAATTTCCAGGAATGCAGTGTTTTAAGAGTTGAGAAAACTCCGTAGCTGCTTTTAAGGGAAACTCTAAAGTATTATGTGCATCTGCCTATTGGTCCCCGGTGCATCCCATTTTATTGACAGGCAAAGTAGAGGAGAACTAGGTAGGTTTTCAACTTTTCTGCTTATAACATTTTAAAAGTTAACACAGAGGCAATTTTAAAGGAGGTCATGTCCTATAAGCCAAGTGTGCTCAAATACAGACACCGTCTGAAGGTCAAAGTTAGAAGTGTTCTAGAAGGGAGACAGGGTATAATGCTGTAGGAGCAAGGTTTGGAGGCAGAGAGCTGTGAGCTCCATCACCAGCTGCAGCGTTTGGACCGACAGTAAATAAGACAACCATCTAATGTATCATTTCTCTAGAATGGCACCGTACCTCTCACGGTTGTTCAGGGTGCAAATTCAACAGCCCAGGTCCAGCAGCCTACCTGGAGCAGGCCCCCTGAGAAACCTTGCTTTCCCGACCCTACGGAGAGTGAAGGAACCTGAGTCCAGGCGGCCCCTGTGCAGGAAGTGTAGCCCACACCTGCGCCGAGGTGTGCTCCTAGGGCGGCATGGTAATAATGAGCAGGGGATTCAGCTCCACAGTGGGGTTCTGCTAGGTTATTTTAACCAGGTCACTTCCAATGTAAAGTGAGGGAGGTAGACTAGACTAGACAGGCATTAGTCTTCTAGGTCTAAAATTCTACAGAGTCTACCCCCAAATCCTACATAAATCAAAATACTCCAAATCCCACCACCCTAAGGAATGGCACACACCAAAGAGCCCAGCACCCCTGATGTTCGAGATTCTGCTCTTCACAGTGTGGGTCACGGGGCCAAGTCACACTGCTGGTTTCCTCTCCACATCTGACAGAGAGGCGGGGGGTTCCGGAAGGCTCAAGGTCAATGCCAGGCAGCCAGGGATAGGGGCAGTCCCAGGAGAGAAAGGAAATCAGGCTTTCAGGAAGCACCTGCTATCGGGTCACGTTAGGGACGCGTCCTGAAAGGAACTCGGGCTTGCTCCGAAAAGCAGAGTGTGGGGATCCCAGCCCTGACCTGGAGTTGATACCTGAAGACACCTTGCCCAGGAACAAAGCGAGCGGGGGGGAGGGGCGGGGGCGGGAGGCGAAGGACGGAGGTGGACGCAGAGGTGGGCCGAGGGGGACCCCGGCCCCGGACACTCACCACGAGCGGGATGGAGCAGATGAGCACCACCAGGGAGGTGGCGATGAGTAAGATGACCATCTGGATCTCGGCGCCCGCGATGCGGCGGAAGCTCCGGCGGCGGCGAAAGTCGCTGAGGCGCGGCAGGGCGGGGGAGGCGGTGGCCGGGTGGCCCCGGCTGGCGGTCGAGGCGAAGGCTGCTGCGGCGGTGACGGCGTGGTGCTGGTCGGTGCCCAGCGAGGTGCGGCGCATGAACTGGCGGTGCATGCGGAGCAGCGCGCCGCACACCAGCACGTTGCAGAGCACGGTGGCGAGAATGAGGAAGGAGCTGAAGCCCGCGTACATGTAGGAGAAGGCGGCGTGCGCCGTCACGTTGGTGGTCCAGTCGATGAAGCACCAGGTCTGCGGGTACTGCAGCCGCGAGCTCCCCAGGCCCATGTTGGGCAGCGCGCAGAAGAGCACGTTGGACGCGTAGACGGCGAAGAGCGTGAGGCCCGCCAGCCGCTTGTCCACGTAGTGGCTGTAGAAGTAGGCGTGGTTGATGGCCAGGTAGCGCTCGATGCTCATCGCACAGATGATGCTGAGGCCCGACAGGCCGAAAAAGAGCAGGATGAAGGTGCTGTACTCGCACAGGGCCTGGCCGCCGGGCCACTGGCCCTTCATGTACGTGGCGATGGTCACCGGGCTCACCAGCAACGTGCCCAGCAGGTCGGTGACCGCCAGCCCGCACACCAAGGTGTAGAAGGTCGTCTCCTTCTGCTCTTTGCGCGATTTGCACAGCACCACGATGGCCACCAGGTTGCCCACCACCCCGAAGATGAACATCACCGCTGGGATGGTCACCGGGCTGTTCGGGCTGTTCGTAAGCAAGGAGGCAGACGCATTGGCCACGGGGGTGGACATGGCGATGGCCAGCGGTAGGTGGCCTTGAAGTGCGAGGCTGGGTCTGAGGATGGTGGAAGAAAGACACGGGCGCAGTGAGCGGAAACACCACTTGCAAAGTGTCACACCCGCGCCCCAGAAACAATCCGCTGGTGAGACAAGGGGAACAGCTCGATCCTGCTTTGGGAACTGTAGCCCCTTGCCAGCTGCGCCTACCCAGAGCTTCAAGCTCCGGATAACGTCCTGCCCGCAGCACCACTCAACTCGCATTAATATTTATAAGTTGAGCCTGCCATTCCCCCCTCCCCCACCCCAACTTCACTCCGCTGCCAAGCTGAACAAGACCTGTCTCAGGGGAAAAGTGGCTCGCTCTAATTCCCGACAGATTCTGAGTCAATGATACCCTCATTGAAAGCAAGCTATGAAAGACAATTTGGAGAGCGCGCCCTCTCCTCCCTGGCTCCTCTCGAGGGCGCCCACCTCTGCTCTCTGCCCACTGTCCCCAAGCCCATCTCACCTGTGGTGGCCGCGGCGGTGGCAGCCGCGTGAGCGCCCAGCGTCAAGCCTCAGATGTGCGGGACACGCTTCCAACCTGCCCTCAGTCTGGCCCCGCGTATCGGGGCGCTTGTGGAGCGTTCGCCGTCTCAGACCCAGGTCTCGGTGGCTGCCAATTTTCTGGAACTGGGGTCAGAGTGGCCAGTTTTCAACAACTTGGGGAACTGGAAAGGCAGCGGGTATGGGCTGGGGAAGCCTGCCCTTGGGGCTCTTTCTTTCTGTTTTTCCGTTCCTTCAAAGAGGATCCAAGCTGCGTGGAGCCCGCTGGTCCAGTCCGCGGGCGGACAGCCTTCAGGTGCGTGGCGGCGCGCGCAGGTGGCACCGAGCCTCGGAGACTCCGAGGAGACGCCACTCCCGCAGGCTCCTCCGCAGTCCTGGGCAGCGCGGGCGGTTACCGGGGTTGGCGGCTGCCGCTGCGGCTGCTTCTGGCTCCCTGGGGGCTGCTGGATGTCCACTGGGCCTGAGGCTCTGATCTGCGGCCGCTCATCTTCTTCCTCTCCGGCCACCGGGCTGCGAGCTCGCTCCTGCCGCTCCAGCAGCTCTCAGTGCAAACTTTTCTCTGGCTTCAAGTTTCCCTGCGGAGGCGGGGACTCTCGGCGCGCGGCCCGGGCGCCCATTGGTGCCCATCGGCGGGGGCGGGGCGCGCCCTCCCCCACGCCGCGGGGTAGCGAGGCGGGGCCGGCGGGGCTGGGGGCTGAGTGGCTGTGGGGGGGGCGCGAGACTGGGAAGCCCCAATACGCTCCCGGGCGGGCACCCATCCTCCTCGCTCCTCTGAACCCGGCATCCAGGGATCCAGCTCTGAAACCCGTCTGCCTAACTCACTGGCCCCCGCCCCGAGTGGGCTATTTCTCGCACTTGTACACGCGGGTCGCAACATCTGGTTGCCGGGATGGGAGGTCCACTGCTTTAGGACTCTCTGCCCGGAGTGGCTGAGGCGCGCGCGCGCGCGCGCGCGCGGGGGACTCAGGTTAGAAGCAGCGTGCGCAGGACGGACAGGGTGGGTGGATGGGCGGCTGGGGACTAGGTTTGGGCGGGGAAGAACCGGAGTCATCCTCTCACCACGAACGGGGTTTGTTGGCAGTTCCCAGGCTGTCGCCCGCGCTCCGTAGGCCAGCCCCAGGCTTAAGAGGAGACGGGGCAGCAGCCTCTCCAGGCGCAGGTGGCAGAGCCCTGCAGCTGTGGAGAGGTGGCCCGCCAGGGCCACGTGGGGGAGTTAGCGTGGGAGGGCGGGCTGTCTAACCGCCGAGATCTTTCACCTCCTCCGGGGAGCTCCGCCCGTGTAGGAGCGGTTAGGCTGAGCGTGGGGCCTCTGCCCTGTTGTATTCGCGTTAGACAGCTTCGCCGTGAGTCCTTTGAAAGGCTGATGGGGGGTGAAACGAGGATTTGAAACTCATGAGAGCAAAGGAATTCTCCAGTCATTACCTCCATGATTGACTCTTGGAAAAGCCAATTTGCTGTACCTTCTTTCTTTGAATTATAGTTTGATTTCTTTTACCGAGGGAACCGTTTTTCTGTGTACTCATTATTCAGTTCCTAATCTATTTCCCAAAATCAGAACTGAAAACTTTGAAAAAAAGATTATGAAAATGTGTGGTGTGATTAAAACCGTTTCACCACTTTTTAAAACCATAAAGTGAGACCCTGAGGGCCTTCACACAACTTAGATTCCTAGAAAAACCTCTTTCCTTGTGCCCTATACACACATTTTAATATATTGTACTTCCTCACAGGGGAAGTAACTCGCTTTCTGTATATACTAAGCAGACACTGAGACCTTGAATGTTATTTCATGAATGAACAAACCTAAGAATGTATCTGGTTCTCCAGTTATTCTCAAGTGGCACAGTAACAAAGGAGAAACGTAAACAAAGAGGGCATTCCAGGTGTCAGTGACAGGACCTTAGCTGTCCAGACTCACATTGACTTGTGTAAGGCATGGTGTGTACATATTAAAACAGCGTCATTCTGTTTATACTGTTTCCTCTTGACTGTCGGGGAATCAGAAACACAAACACGTTTGTTAGACAGTGTACAAAGACGGGTGGAGATCGGTCCATTTCTCAGGGTCCTCTCTTTACCACCACCAGGCCCATTTCTGTTGCCTGTGCTTCCTTTCAGTAGGATCGTGTCACACTGACAACAAGTCAACTCTAGAAAGAGGAAACCGCACCTTCTACCCCTGTTCTTCCCTAACCACATTGCATCACTGAGACCCTGTCAGGTGGTTGTCAGTAAGTCCACCAAGGGAAGGGGGGAACTTCTGCTAATAAAAATACCTTTACGGTTTCATTTTCCCTTTTGAAGTTCCTAAAATGGAAAACAATCAAGACTGGTACTTGTTAATTCATCATGATAGAGTATATTAAATATAAAAATTGAGGCACACTGCTGAGATAATTACATAGTAATCTGAGATAGTAGATTATACAGGTGTTAGCGTGTCGTTGACAAACTGCACTTGTTATCGATGGAGGTGTTTTTCTTATCAGTCCTTTAATTTTTTCCCCACAATAGCTTTAGGAAGATGAAGATAAATAAGAATCCAGGACACAAGACTGAAAAAAATGCAATGAGGTTCACCTGTATCCTCTTTTGCTGCATGCTTCTTAAAGCTTCAGTTTAGCCCTCAGGAGCAGAGGTTGAAGATTTGGGAAACAAGCCTCCATCTGAACAGCTGGGACAGTGCCGTTCCGTTTCCCGTGCACTTGGCCAGGAGTCTGTCTACATTGCAGAAGGGAATGAAGAATTGCCACGATTATGTGGAAACTTTTTGTCACTGTTTGTATATTTTCAGTGAAGAAGCTTTTATTCTAAACATTGCTTTCCACCCCCCCACCCCCCCACCCCCCGCAGTTTCCACATCAATCCCTACTTCTCTGAACTGGAAAACCTTGGTTCAGTTCCTTAGATTTGTCATTAGATCTTCTCTGAAGGCTTGAACTTGTCCAAGAATGGCCTGACCGATCGGTTTGATTGCTCTTTCCTGGCTAATGGTTGGACCGCTCTTCTGAGTGAAAACCATAACGTGGGACCCAAACACGTCCCCTTTGACTAGGTCAAATTGTCGTTGGGGCAGAGGAAGAGATAAGAAAGGGGATCATTGCTGGGAGGAAGGCAGCTCGCTGGGCGAACCAGATCTGGCCTGGACCCCCTTACTAAGCCAAAGCCGGCCGTGTCTTAGATCGTTCCTAAAACACCGGAAACATCCATGGAGCAGCACCTGCGCCAACAGTCTGCTCCCTGTCTTCCAGGACAGGCCGGCCATGTGGATACTCGAAACCCAGTGACCCAGGCATCTCTCTGGTCCAAACGACACGGCGGCCTTGGACACCTTCACCTCGCACACGCTCACCCAGTTGGTTCTGGGGATTGCACGCAGGCCATTCAGCTGACCTTGGACATGAAAAGAGGTCTGCGATTGTGTTTGTGGCTCCAATGACTGCCCTCTCATTTTAGCAGAGCACGCCGACTGTGTGGTCGCCTGATAATTTTCATTTTCTAAGCATGAATTTTATGCTGAGTCCAGTGCGTGGAGTTGTTACACGTGTCGGTACTGTGATTCACTCCCCGGCATCTTCGTGGGGTGGTAAGTTTTGGCGGGGGAGGTTGGTTGCCACCCAGTGATGGCTTCAGGCTGCCTCCTTCTCTGGCAATTACACTCTTTGAAGTGATGGCTTTCCCCCTTTCATTCTTTCCTCCTTTTTTTCTCCAAATAAATATTTGTACTGCACGCCCACTGTGGCCTGAGCTAATGAGCAAAGAAAGGGGATTCTTTACTTACTGTTGCTCATTTTCTAACCCTCCCCTGAGGACCTTGTTTCGTTGCTTTTAGGGGGACAGGAAGGGAGAGAAACATCCATGGGGGAGAGAAGCGCTGACTGGTTGCCTCCCATATGCACGAGGACTGGGGACCTTAGGTGCCCAGACTGGGGTCCAACCTGCAACCCCACTGTTGCTCGTTTCTGAAGATGCAGGTAGAGAGATTGAGCCTTTATGAGTTTAGAAGAATCTTTTACAGGATGATGGACATTCTGATTGTATTTCAGTTTCTTCTGATTACCGCCCCACCCCACCCCGGACTGCTGTGTATTCTAGCACTTCAGAAAATACAGTGGACTCCCTGGTTTAATCAACCACACTGCCACCATCTGCCGCTTGTTAATCACTTTCCACAGCATTTTCACACTCGCTGTGATCTTCTTAGCAACCTCCTGAGGGTGTCAGGCAAGTGTGATGCAGACTGCCATGTTTCACCCAGTCCTGTTTCCATTTCTTCTTGACCACACGGGTGGGTGTTATTTCTCACACTTCCTGCGGTTATGTGGAGCTTGTGCGACTGGGTTCCAGCCCGTGGAATTCGGGTAGAAGTGATGCATGCCATTGCCAGGCCTGGCCTTCAATGACCCCGACCCTCGGAGGTGCTCTCTCTGTGTGCCTTCTTCTGCCAGTGAGATCCAAGGCCCCAGTATATCGTAAATCCTTAGACAGAAGGTATCTGGATCTCTGGATGCCTGCATTCCAATCCCACCGATGTTCATGAAGTGGAAGGGAGTCCACTTAGACTAGAGGGGCTGCTCGTTTCAGCTGCCAGCCTAGGACTCATACAGTATGATTGGGATCATCTGTCTCCCGTAATGACAAGGCAGGCAAAGAAGAGGGGTGTGACTTGCTCAAACCCACGATTAGTAAGAGCAGCTGAAATGTGTCCACTGCTGAGTCTGTGTGAGACACCGTACTAAGTGCTTTGTACATGTGCCTTCTTTATCTAATCCTCACAACAGGCTCTGACGAAGGTACCACGTAGTCATGTGTCCATTTTACAGATGAGCAAATTGTCATTTTTAAACAGACTGCGCAGCCTCTCGGGACGGTGGTGCTGAGGCTCCCTGCAGTGGCAGTGGCCGCCGGCTGAGACACACCTGTGTGCTGCTGCCAGCTTTCCCATCGGTTCTGTGTGGCTGGTGGTCTCTCCGAAAAATTTCTTTTCTGCTTAAATTGACCATACTCCATTTCTGTTGTTTGTGAATCATAACCCTGCCCCATACAGAGAGGCCGAGTGAATTACGGGCCATGCTGTGAGGGATGGCAGGGCAAGAAATTCAACGGGGACTGTCTGAGCCCCAAACCTGCTCCCCTAACCTCTGTATTTCTTAGCCCCAACTGGACCTCCAACCATATGACACTCAGTCCTTTTTGTTTCTTCCTCAGTATCATTGGCTTTGAGATAAAGAAGTTCTGGGTTCAAGGCCATGGTAGGTAAGTTGCCATAGTGAAAAGTAGTTTTTTACTAATTTGGTTCCTTTGAAGTTTAAGTAACATGTATAATAATGAACACTAATAAAATATCATTCCCATATTAAAAACAAATATTAACCTATTATTGTAGCTATCATTACATATGATTATGCCCCCCCAAATTCTCTTCTAATGATCATATGATTACTTGTGGGGCATAAATTGTTTAGAGGGCATTGTGATACATTGAGCATATACAATTTTGATATAACTTATGTTTGCCTGGGCCTAACCCAGAACATTGAAAGACTGGTTGTGTATATGGTCACAAAGAGAGGATGAAGGTAATTATTCAGACAATTTAGGCCATCCCTTTTCCTACCTGTTAATCATGAGGAGAGAATTACTTTCAATGAGATGATTTCTATTGCCTGCTTACACTGCTGAACTGCATTAGAGAATTGCTCAGGTGAACATTTAATATTGACTCTGTAATCACTGTGTTAATTAAAGGGATCTTTGCGAATTTTACCCCAGACTGAGAATTCACGTGGTTCTCTTCCAGAATAAATTTCTGATTAAAAAAAATGTTTTGAGATATTTGTAAGAAAACTGAGACATGTTTGTTCGGAAGGGTTGAACCCAAATCTGCCTGGAAGCGAGGAGTCAAGGCCATGACCTTGCAGAGGGGCGGGGGACTTGCCATTGAATTACTCCGTCTGCTTCCCCTTCCCCACGGGCCACTCCTGAACACCTCGGCCCTTCAGTTACAAAAGCAAAGGCCAAGGCCACCACATTCCAATGAAAGGTAAAGGTACAACTTCTCTGAATAATAATGGTGTATTCATCTAGCCACTCTCCACCTACCTCTGTGACCCAGGAAGCAGGTGCCCAAAGCAGGAAGCAGAAAATCTTTCACAATACTTCTGACTAATAACCACTTAATTTAATTTTTTTTTATGTGGAGTAGTTTACCACTCCTGCAGCTGCCAAGGGGATGGACAACTTCTGTGATGTTTGAATGACCCAGTACTTCCTTACGAAGCTCTGGCTTATTCTGTTCATCAGCCCACAGCCAACCTCAACTTCCCTGCCTAGCATGAGCCAGTGCGTAACAATAAAGTGGAGAGTTGTCAGTGACATGAAAAAACACCAACTGAGTATAAGCGACATGCCAGGGAATATGCTAAGCCCTTTATCGTTTATATTAGATAAGCCAGCAGGGGTGTCCAACTGGCAACCCAGGATGGCTACAACTGCGGCCCAACACAAAATCACAAATTTACTTAAAACCTTTTTTTTTGCTCATCAGTTTTCATTAGTGTTTGTGTATTTAATGTGTGGCCCAAGACAACTCTTCCTCTTCCAGTGTGGCTCAGAGATGCCGAAAGGTTGTACACCCCTGGAAAGGTTGCGCACCCCTGGCATTATAGCACTTGTAACTCTGTCAGGATGTGCAGGCAGTAAGAAAATCTGCGTTCACCTGGTGCATCCCTTTTATGCAGATGGGGTGGGATGGGCATAAGCAAGGACTCACACATTTCAGGATGCAAAGAGAGGAATGGAAGATCGATCATCTGTCCCTTTTTGTCTTTCTCTGCTGGTTACAGACATTGGGAATCAGCAACATCTCTGCTTCCTTCAGGGGCCCACCGCCAACTTACCAGAAAGGGCTGGAAGAAGGAAACTTCTTTGCTGTGCTCCACCTAGCCTACGATGCGTGCAGAACTGATTGGAAGAGATCCTAATGCGGCGGGTTGGGAAACCGCGTGGGCATGTGTGCGGGGCCTCCTTGCCTCGGCAGTTCTGAAAGGGCCATGCAGAATCTGTCTATCGGGATGTTTTGCTTCGGAGGGCAAACTTCGTGCTGAGAGGACGTGAAAGGAGAGTATGATAGGAGAAAGATCACGATCTTTAAATACGTAACTGGAAACCTCCTCTAGGATACAGGGTCCTGCAAAGCATATGCATCTAGGGAAGAGACACATCAAGGATGTCTGGAATGTATCCAACAGCATAATACATGCCTTCCTGCAAAACAGCCACATTTGCAGTTCAGGGAGCGGTGGGACACACACTGAAGAGGCAGGAATGGGTTGTGCTTGGGTCCAATTGCAGCATTGCAGTCTGCATGTCTCCAGCTCTTAATGACCCAGGTACCTCTTTCTGTGCCTCAAATAGAATTTGACTGAAGAAGAAAAGATGAATTGCAGCCATTGAAACCTAACTTTACTTTATTCAGTAGATACTTTATGGTGTCTCAACAAACAAAAAGTGCATATTTGGGAAGTTGACTCTATGGCATACATTTTC
>PVKM010046966.1:0-11569 GCA_004027735.1 Carollia perspicillata
TGTAGTTGACCATGTTCTCATGTTACTTTTTAATTTTGTGTTTTAGATTTACATTCTCTAAAAATAAAATATAATGTAGTTTAAATGATTGAATCTTGTAAGCAAAACATGGGGAAATAGTAACTGATTTTAAATGAAAATTTTAACTGTAAAGTTTTTCCTCTTTTTCCATAAGGAATTTATAATCAATGGATTTTTTTCACTACACATTAGGCTTTTTACAAATAACACTCTACAGGTTTAAAATATATTTAAAGTCATGGTTAGAGCTCCTAATTATGGCTTCCCAAAAACTGATCTGAGGTTTAACCCTGTTCCCATATCTGTACAATATTATTTACCCATATTTTAGAATATTAGATTATACATCTTAGATGATAAAATGTTATCGACAAAAAACTTTTGCCTTTTGTGAGTATGAAAAAAAAACAAAAAAAAGGCCCACTTAAATATTATCTCAAATGTGTGAAATAAAATAATGTAAACTCAACAGCTGTGTTCTATGGGTTAAATTTTGCCCTAAAAGATGATAAAGAGTACACTCTGTCCCCCAGCATACTTTGTGTGCAAAGGTCCAGAGAGTCACAGAAATATGATGCAGGTATATACATATCAATCACAGTGTGAACCAGAGGCAGGAGGTTTGGGTCCTTTTTCTTGGACAAGTCACTTCAACTTCCTAGTTCTGTCTCCTTATCTATGAAACAAGAAGAGGAACCACCTGATGATCCCTTTTTTTCAGTTGGTATAATTAACATCTGTGTGTACCTTCAGTAGAGCATTAGAGAGGCTCAGGACATGGGGCAAAAGCGCTCATGCATGCTACCAGAATGAGGCAGCTTCTGTAGAGAGCCAGACACTAAATGGCCTGGCTTCGTGCCTTGGCTGAAAACACTATCCAAGACTATGAAAGCACTTAAAGAGGAAACTGTTTTCTGAATGCAGTCCAGGAAATAGGTAGGGGGCTGTGAGCCCTCACAACCTCAGACCCTTTTTTCTTGCCTGGCAGAGCTACCTTCGTTTAGGTAACTTATGCTTTCTGAGCCTTAAGAGAAATAATTCTATAAATGAATGGTTCTCATCCCCAGTCCCATGTCTGATGCTTGAAAATACACAGATTTTTATGTAGCAACTACATTACATGCAGCAATCCTAGGACACCTTTGTAAGACAGAGTTTATCACAGTGGTTAAAAGTATGAAACGGGCTCAAATCCTGGCTCTACTAAACTGCTGTGTAATCTTGGAAAAGAAATGTAATCTCCCTGTACTTCAGAGTTTTTTGTCTGTAAAATAAGGAAACTAATAAAACCTGACTCATAGGGATGCTGTGAGTATTAATTAAGATGTAACACATGCAAAGCAGTTAGCACAGGGCCTAACATAAAGTAAATGTCGGAAGGAAGGGAGGAAGGATAATTGATCCTTCCTTCAGAAGAATAATTGATCCTGGGATCAGGGACCCCCTTTTTGAGTTTATCTAAAGGTCACAAACAATCTCCTGGCAGTGAATAACATCTGCTGAGCTTTCCTCTTCTGAGAAAACAATATGACAAAGACTCAAAGCCGGATCAGCTGTTACTAATAAGATCCTGCAGAATTCAGGAAGAAATAAAACTATCCTGAAAGTGGGAAAGAGTTACCCTAGTTTAAGACAAGATCTTTAAAAGAGATAGAACACACACACACAAACACAAACACAAACACTTAATATGGTCATACAGAACCAGAGAAAGAGGGTTGTTTTTTTTTTTATTTACGCCTTCTCAAGTGCTGCCAGCATTACAAGCTATAGAATTTTATAAGTGGATGGCTCCCTAGAGATCATCCAGTTGAAGTCCCTGACTTGATAGACAAGTAGCTGAAGCCTAGCAAGTTTAAGAAACTCACCTGAGGGCATCCAGCAGTAAACTGCAGTGCCAAGACAAACTTTTGGACTCCCGCATTTGCCCACCCAGTACTCAGCCTGGTATCTTTCAGCATCCTGCCCTTGTTGCTCCAAACAAAGTATTAAGACACATGCACACACACATACACAGGTTTCTCACTTTTGCTCAGGCTCTCAAGAAGTATCAAACAACTTCCAACCCCTACCCACCCCAGACCTTTCCAGAGCGTCAGATGTGGGAGTTCAGGAGGATCCTGGTCAATCTCTGGCCCTCTTTGGAGTTTCTGTTATCTATCTCTGTTCCTTCCTCACATCAACTCTTAAGGTCTACTTCTAGAAGTTTCTCACCTCAAAGATCAGGCACTTCCCAGGGCAGAAGTTACCACCTGTTCATTTACAGATTCTCATCTTTCCACAAATGCTATACATCAGTTTCCTCCAAGCTCCGTGAATGAGTTCAGTCAGAACAAATCCCTCCCTCACTCCCCCCTCCCTAAAATAACTCAGCCAGGTATCTTTATAAAATGCATGAGAATGCGGAGTGCTGGGGAGCCCTTGAGTATGCCTGAAAGGACCACCTGAGAAAGAGGGCACCAAGGAAGGGGATATGGATTAGGGAGAGGAGGGAAATGGGTAGAAGGAACTGACCAAATTGCGAAGTCTGGATCCTGGAGACAGCTGTGCCTGTTGCGACTGACTCACTGCTAAAAGGGAACTGAACTGCCAAGGGGTTTTCACTGTTTTAATTACAACGGACTGGTGCCTTAAATTACACAGGTAGGAAGGAGGGAAAAGCTACCCCGAAGTGGCAGAAACCAGAAGCTCTCTGTCTTCCTCTGGTTCCTCGTTCTCTCTCATCTGGTGCTGGCCACTCTATGCCTGGGGCGGGGGAGTGAGGGCGGAGTGGCACAACCAGAGCTCTCCAGGTTCGTAGCATCATCCCTGCCTGGGAACTCCCCACCACTCGCTGTTCTCTCGAGGACTGAGGAGAAGCGTAGGGCACCGGAGATTTTTCTCAGATCCACCAAGTGCTCTTCCCACTGCCCAGCCCCTAGCCCCTGCGGGGAAACTGATCTAGGAGAATCTTTTGCTGAGGGTCTGAGGCTGACAAACTGGGGCGCTTCTTGTCCCGAAGCTCATGAGCCCGCGTGGGGTGTCCCTCAGCCTCAGTCCCTGCTGGGAGGGTGGAAGGCGTAAGTGTCACATCCAAGTGTTCCTTCCCCACACGCGGACCCACCCCCGAAACCGGAAGGAAGGCTTTCCTTTTGCCTTTTTTCCGCTCCCTACCTGAATTCTGGGACCAAGTTAGGCTGCAATCCGTAGAAAGCAGCGGAGAGAGTGACCAGCCACCCGGGCTTGTAACTCCCGTTCTCGCACTCCAGATAAGGCGGAGACCACTTGACATGGCTCTTGTCCCCGCCAAACCCGTCCCTGCGCCGCCAGCTGTGGCCCAGGCCCCGGGGCCCCTGATTGGAGCCGCGGCGGTGTACGTGGGTCCGCCACTTGCGCCGGAGGCCATGGAACCACTCGGTCTCCAGCGTGGCGTTGGCCAGGTGGTGTGCCGAGGAAGACAGGTCCTGAAGCAGGATGCGACTCTCCTCGCGCGTGGCCTGGAGGAAGACCTGCGGGGCGGACGCGGACAGCGACTCGGTGCTGAAGGTGATGGCCGCCCGGGAGATGCTGGGCTCGCCCTCCAGGAGACTCCGCACCAGCGCCTGGTACCACTCCAGGTCGTCTTGCAAGTTCTGCTCGCGCGACTTATTGCTCTGCAGCATCACGTTGAGGAAGTTGGTAGCGTGTGTCAGCGTGTCCAGTGCCCCGTGCAAAGAGGGATGGGAGCCGGCTAGGGCTGTCGACTTCCCCGGCAGGCCCGCCAACTCGTAGCGGCCGGAGCAGTTGGCTCGCTTCAGCTGGTGGGAGTCACCGGTGTAGAGGTAAGAGGCCACGTCCATGGGCACCTCCTCGGCGAGTTTCTGCGCCAAGATGGTGCCGTCGGTGGAGCGGCTCCAGGGAGCCGAGAGGTCCGAGACAGAAGCTCCGGCCGGCTGCTGGGCGTGCTGCTTCCCCCGCAGGGTCCTCTCTCGAGGGGAACCCGGACGTCCCGCAGGGTCGCGGCTGGCGCCAACAGCTCCCAGTCCCAGATGAGTGAGCAGGAGGCAGAAGAGTAAGGGATAAGCCATGGCTCCCATCTGCCTCTCAGAGGAGAGGAGGTAACGGGAGGAGTCACTTTTTAAATTCTGGTTGTCAATTTATCAACAGTAAGACTTTTACTAGGAGTCTTCCCCCGTCTCCCGTTGGCACCCAGTCGAAAAGGACTTTAAAATAAGAACGCCTCCAAATCTTACTGTGGCTAAGCTACCGTCACAGGAAATCGAATCACCTGTGGCAACGCCGGCTGCAGCCGCTCCGCGATGGGTCGGCTCGAAATTACGCACCTCACAGCCTTGAGCCGAACAGGTTACCTCCCCTCTGGCTCCCGGCAGCTATAGTTAGCTTGCTTACGTCTTTCTGCCCGGCAGCTTCCACCGCCGCTCTCATTGAGGTGTGCTCAAGAGCTGCTGGGGCTGCTGCCGCCGCGGCCGCCGCAAACGCTGCTCCATCATCTCACCCGCGGCTGGCCGTTCCCGCCTCCCAGCTCTGGCTCCTCCTCCGCGTTCTCTTCGCCCGGAGGCGCGGAGCGCGCTCACCCAGACCGGCACCGAGAGCGCAGAAGCCGGTCCCACAGAGCGAAGATTTCTGTTAAGGCGATTGTCTCTCTGGGGTCCATCGGGCCAGGCAACTGGTTAATTGGAGCTTTGGGTTTGGCCACAAACCACACTCTTGCCTCTCCCTGCTCTCGGGAGGAAAGCCTGTTTAAAGCGGCAGCTTGGCCGCAACCAAACCCGTGTAGGGCGGCATCAAGTCCATCTTGTTCCCTGTTTGGTCGGCTCCAGTGTCAATTAGCCGACTGCCATTTGCAGGGAATGGGGCGGGAGCTGTCCAGTGCTGAACCCGAGGCGGCTCAGAGGAGGCGCAGAAGGAGGCGGTGGCGCGAGTTGCAGCAGCGCCGAGTGCTTTCACCCACTCGCGTTCCCCGATGACTCTGAAACCTGAGGGGGTTGGATGAGGTGGGTGGGAGTGAGGGGAGAAGCAGCGCTTTTGTGGCTCAGAAGGAAGGAAACTTGTACGTACTGAGGAGGAGGGTGTTGGCGTCTTGCATGCTTAGTTCAGTCAGCCTTTTTGCCTGAAAAAGAGGGAGAAACGAGTTTTCATTTCTGACTTAAATCAGAGGGGAGGGACGTAGGATGGAGACGTGTCCTCCCGAGCATCTGCTCATTTTTGGCAAATCATCAAATCCTCCTCCTTGTCGGTTGAAGAAACGATTAAAACCTACTTGCAGAGGTCTTAGCTATGAGGGAGTAATGGAGACATCTACTGGCTGAGCTTTAAAAAAAAAGTCATTTGGAGAACCTGTGCTTGAAAGGGGACCAGGATGAAATGGAACCCATGAAAGTATGCAAGTGAAGATGTGGAAGGGAGAGAACCCGTGCAAGGGGCAGGACTAAGACTGTGAGAGAATGAGAACGGGTGAGTGGGCATTGAGTGAAAGGGAAGTCATCCCTGGAGACTGGGAAGTCATTCCTATAGGCTGAGATACCCCGTCAGAAGAAAAAAGAGTCAATAAGTATGTCAAGTTCCCTCCCAAGTAATTGGAAAATCCCTTAACAACATCTAATTGTTTTACTTGAAGCTTTAAGAATGTCTTCTGACATTCTGAAAATACTATTAGTACTGGATATGTAGTGTTTTTGCACCTCCACTTTCCATATGCACCTTTATTTTCAAATTCCCCAAGAAAGGCAAACAGAAAATTCCAAATTTATTTCAAATCCCAACTAATAAAAATGTCACCTGTGGTATTCTAAAACAGCACTGGTTAGATTTACTTTATCATTTTATTTTACTTATCACTGAGAAAATACCTAAGCACTGAAATGTAAGTTCCAAAGAGCAAAAGTTTGTCTGCATTGATCACTGTAGCATCTTGAGCATCTAAAACACAAAAATATGCCTGGCACTTAGTATTTTCTCACAAAATATTTGCTAAATTAATGAGTAAACTAGAAGATCATGATGCTAAAGCTAATAATTTAAAGATCCATCTCCAAACCTAAGATGGGAGTCTGCTTGATATGTCAATGATGAGGGCTTTTGGAATAAGACATAGCAACCAGTTTTCGAAACTTCAGTGCATGGTCTCCAAGTGAGTTTTTACAGCTATGCAAAGAATGGTTATTAAATTTGTATTTACTTACAAGTAGATTTCATGTTCATATCCACTTTCTGTTTAAATTTTGCTTTGTAGTATATGCTTCTTTACTGAATAAAGGTTATCCCAGTTTAATGCTCTAGCATAGCACATGTGATAATAATAACAGAAGCAAATTTCTGTTTGTTTGATGTATCAGAGTGTACAATACGGTATAACCTTCATCTATTTTATCATCTAAAGATTGAAGTGTAATTTTGTCATTAGCTGATTTTTTAGAAAATGTACATAACATTAACAATTCTTTAGCTTTCTAGTATTACACTTTAAAAGTTTTATTAGCAAGTCCTTTTGTAAGTAATTCAATGAATTACAGCAAAATTGAAAGACCTGGTTCTGGTCTTGGCATTGTTTTTATCAAGATGTATGACCACAGACAAGACATTTAAAGTTTCTGTGTCTTGGGGCACAAATTGTATCTGGGCCTCATGATTCGGCAGTAAGGGAGTACAGAAACAGCATCTGAGCCACTCTCCAGGAGTGTCTGTACTTCCTCTAGTGCACATCTAATAAGAAAAGAGCAGGCTATGAGAAGTTCCTGCAAGTTAGCATTCTTTTCAGTGGATTTCCTTCAGTCTACATTGCCAAACAAATGGGGTGAACTAATTGGGTCTAGAACAGCACTGCCCCAATAGAAATATAATGAGAGCCACAAATATAATCCATATATATAATCTTAAATGTTCCCATAGCACATTTAAAAAGAAAAATGCTAAATTAATTTTAATAATATATGTTATTAAGTTCAATATATCCATAATATTATCTCAATATGAAAGCAACATAATAATTATTAGTAAGATATTTTACATTTTTATATTAAATATTTAAATTCAAATCTGAATTTTACCCTGATAGCACTTTACTACACATTTCAAGTGCTCAGTAACAATTTGGGGCTAGATATTACCATAGAGGGCAAGCTCTAGAAGATCATGCATTGTGGTCTAGAATGCTCCAGAAAGCTTAGGCGCATTCAAGATAAGGCACCATGTTTCAAATCCTCTAGGACACCTGATTCATTTAATACATCTGGAGTCAAGGGAACTGAGTAGGTAGACCACCTATGTCTATGTTAGTGTGCATCAGTAAAGGAGATAATCTGAAAGAGATTTTTATAAGGGACCAAGATTTATTACATACGCACACACTTCTAAGCAAACTACAAAATTCAACACCAACTCACAAAGACATATCACTCATTCCGCAAATGTTGATTGAGCAGCAGGCATTGTGGTTAGTTAATACTGGGAGAAAATAGACACACCTGCACAGTAAACACATGAACCTTACAATCAAGTGGGTAGGAAGAGATAACAAAAAGCTATCATAAATTTTAAAAACTCCATATTGTGATAAATACCATGAAGGAATAAATGCTGTAAAGTGATCAAGAGTTCGTGGTATTGGAGAAAAGAGCTCTTTATGTAAAGAGATAAAGGATAGAAAGATTTCTGTGATGAGGTAACAACTGAGCTGAGACAAACAATGAGGAGTAGAGTGAACAATTTAAGGGTATGATGGAGAGAAATTTACACTTGGTAGAGGGAATAAGTGTGTAAATGTATTAAGACTACAAATATTCCATTCTTAGCAGGAAAGAGGATTGGAAGAAGGTAATTGCAATAAGCTGAAGTTCATATATAATATGAAAAGTACAAACAATTGAGACCAAAAGAAAATTATTTTATCAATTAATCAAATGATCCTAGCATGACTAGCACCCCACTACCATCAAGTATGGGAATCTAATTTGTAGATGTAGATCAATATCCCTGTGTGGCCTGAAAATTAAGAACAAAGTCATCTAAATGCTTATTGATACTGTGTAGGAGTTTGGCTATTGTATATACAAGATTTTAAGGCCTGTGTGAAAAGGCCCAAAGCTTTTTCATCACACCCCGAAGAGTCAGTCTAATTGCTTCAGAACTATCAAATTTGCATTGATTAAAACAACAATATGCGATGGAGTTGTTAGTTGTCATTATGATTGACTTATCACTATTACAAAAAAAGATGTGATAATAGTATACCTGTAAGTAAAACAAACTAAAGAAGGTCAAAAACTGCTGAGACCAGATTTTATGTGAGCAATATAGGTATGGTTATTTTAAAGATTTATGTAAGCGCTGCTTTAAATCATTTAAATAAGCAAGGATCAGGACAATGGAATACGGTAAAAAAAAAAAAAGACACTGGTTTTGCTGTTGGGAGATTCAGCTCTACTCTTGGCTCTGCCATTATTTACTCATACGACTTGTGACAATTTTCTCAACCTCTTTGAGAACTTTTGCTTCATTTGTAATGTAAGAGTGATGTACTTGATACATCACAACTAGAACAGTTGCAGCTGAGTGATGAATAATGGTCCAGGTATATTTTTCATGAACTCATTCTTGATAGTCATAGACTACAAAGTAAATATTATTTTTAGAATAATTAATGCTAGACCTCAGTGAACAAAGTGGCGCAACTTCAATCAAGTTCCTGATAAAGCAAATAAAACTACAAATAGCATACTCTATCAATATAATACAAAATTAGAAATCCGGTTCTTATTGCTGGTCTTACAGAGATTCTGGATTTCCCTAAACTTATGCTACCATGTGCCTCACATGCCCATTCGCAAAATGAAGATCATAGTCTTCATTATACAAGAGTGGTAGTTTTGAAATTTCTGGATTCAGAAGTATCATTAATGAATTCTGATCATCCCTGTGAGTCTGGGTGGAACTTGAGAATCTGCATTTTAATAAGCACCACAGGTGATTTTTGACACAAATAGAGCACATGCTGATAAATACTGCCTTGAGCCATGGGAAATAACTCTAAGATAATAGATCACCTGATAAACACAAAGCCTTCTTATAAGTTGTAGACTGCATGGAGGAAAAAAGAAAACACTTATAGAGAGTATCATCGCCATCATCATCATCCTCTGAACATTTCTCTAGCGATTACAGTGGCCAGACATTGTTCTAAGGAATTTACACACTTTAGCTCATTTAGTCTGTCTTCAGTACTACACCATGAGTTTGGTACTGTTACCATTTTACAGATGAGAAACAAACAAAAATGAATTGCCCTGAGTAATACAGCCATCTGACTTCAAATGTCACAGCCTTAAGCACTATACCGGTGCTCCCAAACTTTGATACACATGAGATTCACCTGGAAAGCTTTTGTCAGAGCACAAACCAGTGACTTTACCCCCCAAAATTTCTGACTCAGTAGGCCTGAAATAGGGCTTGAGAATTTACATTCATAACAAATTCCCAACTGATACTGATACTGGTGGTCCAGGGACCTCCCTTTGAGAGCTACTGCTCAGTGTTGTGGTTTTCACCATTATAATTTGCCACTGCTGTATGCTTACATTTTCTGTGTAGAGCAAGAGCAGAGCAGACTTTTTGAATACCTTTGGCAATCCACCAATATGGAGTCACTGTCAGCCATGACAGTTATGTCAAGTGCTATGACAAGACTGAGGTAGTAGCAAGAAATGGAACACCCAAAACCTCAGGTCTGGACTCTTGGATAACAATTCCAACTGGATGTTGATATGAGTAGGAACTCTGCCTATTGTGAGCTATAAGAACTGAGAGCTCTGATGGCCCAAGGCTCAAGCTTGGCTGTACCACAGTCATGCTCAGAGCCCTGCCAGACTTCCACTCCACCAGATGCATGCTGCCACTGTAGCCACCTGGCTTGAAGCCATTACTGGCCTCTCCAACCAAGGAGGACCCCAGGGACTGGGACTCCTTACCAGATTATATTGCTCTGCTCAAGTCTATGGTGTAAGCTCCCCCTCTCTACATGTAACCTGCATATGAATCTACCAGCTTATTGGGAAGGTCTCCCCTAATAAATCTGGCATTGTGGAGAGACATAAACATGAGTGACTTTCAGGAACACTCCCTTGCTCACCAAAATTTCCCATGCAAAATTCATGCAAAAGGAGAAAGTCAACATTAATGGATGGAAATATGCCTGAAGTCTTCTAAGGACAAAAGAACTCTCTGGTTTGCTATTTCTAACTTAGAAAGCTTACCCAAAATGTTTATTTTTTTTTTACCTAGCAGTTTATTCTTAACCGCCTCCAGTTTACCCTTAAAACTCTTACTCCCTGTCAGCATCACTCCATCTCTTTCTAGAGTTATTTCCTCTGCTTTTTACTGTGAAGTCATGACTTGGGGCTGTTCTCACATTCCCAGTGAAATGCATTTCTTTAGGTACTATTAAGAACAGAATCACTAGGGCTTTGACTCAAATTGGTAGTTTTCCCTAAATGTCTCTTACAGTTCTCCCATGTCTCTGTAAACCTAGAAACACCAGAAAAACTTTCTGACCACAGAAAAGAAAACAGTAGGGAATGGCACTTATGTAGAAAAATCCTAATTGTGCCAAGACAAAGTACTTTCTTAAACCACTTTCTATGTATTGTCGTGATATTCAGTAGTACAGGAAAGGACCAATATGGCATTTATGAAAAATCATGAAATTAGAAAGCCAAACTACATTCAATACAAGGATTGATTCCCTTTCTCATTCAGAAATAAGAAGAGACCTGACCGGTATGGCTCAGTTGGCTAGGTGTCAACCCTCAAAGCAAAAGGTCAATGGTTCAATCTGTGGTCAAGACACACGCTTGTGTTGCAGGCCAGGTCCCCCATTAGAGTGTGTGCAAGAGGCAACTGATTAATGTTTCTCTCTCATATTGATGTTTCTCTCACACATCAATGTTTCTCTCCCTCTCTTTCTCCCCCCCTCCTCTCTCTCTGAAAATAAATAAATAAAATATTTTAAAAAAATAAAGAACAGCAATAAAAATTTGAAACAAAATTTAGTAAAAGAGAGTCTTTGTGGATAGGAAGAGATGTGAAATGGATAATTTTGTCTGTTCAATTTCATCTGCTCCTTTACTGGAGGGAAGTGACTTACACAATATGTATCTATATGTTGTTTTATAGTTTGTGATGATGTTTTCATTAGCACATTACTTTGGACATAATGGTAGTTTACTTCATGACCAATTTAGGACTTGGCTCTTCATCTTAACCCAGGAGCTTTTGAAAGCTAGTAACTTCAAGTGTTGAGGACCATGGCTACAGTGCACATGTGCACACAGAAGAGACACTAATTAATGATAATTCTTCATTGATAAAGAACAGAAACATGTAAATCCAAACATATTTAGAGTAATGTTGATTTGCTTGTAAAACAAAAAGTCTTTTTGATCTAATTTATTTATTTTTAGAGAGTGTGGAAGGGAGGAAGAAAGAGAAGGAGAGAAACATCAATGTGTGAGGGATATATTGGCTGGTTGCCTCTCACACACCCCCAACTGGGGACCTGGCCCAAAACCCAGGCATG
>PVKM010046967.1:0-11573 GCA_004027735.1 Carollia perspicillata
TATGATTTGCCTTCAAGTGCCTAGTATATAAATGGGGACCAATGGAATAAGCAGTCATTGCTGTGTAATGTGCCCAATGACAGGTAAATACAGGATCCTATGGGAATATATTGCATTTAGTTATTGACAGTCAGGTAAGGCTTCCTGGAAACATTGGCCAAGATGCATGTGGTCTTGATATGTCAGCAAAAGCTATGTTCATTATTTTTACTATGCCTTCAGAAAGGAATGTAAACACTTGCTTAAAATTTACATAATGTACAGAGATCATTTCTTGGCCTGATTCCATCTTACTCAGTAGGGTCATATGTACTCTCAGAATAACACACTAGAAGCTTGAAAAGACATAATGACATTTTCCCCGTATTCTTATATATACCCCAAGAAAATTCCTGCTTCCATCACTGTGGATGCAGGGGTTGCTCAGAAGATGAGACCACACTATAGGACTTCTTGAGAAAAGGTGCCAGCTGTCCTACTCTGTCAGGTAGCCTGGGTGTATCTTCCACAATCATCTCTATGGAGCTTCAGTACCAGCTCACATTTATATTGGGCTTGTATCCTCACTCACTCCTGCAGCAACATTTTTGGGGTACAATTGCACTGCTCATATGGTTATCACACTAACAAAAATGAATAAAAGGAATGGTACATTTATTTGAATCTTATTCTAAGCAAAATGAAATACAGAAACAGAGTTGATTTGAAAAAGATCAAAGAATATATTTCAAAAGCTGTATTTTGATAGCATCACCCACTGTACTTAGTAATATAAGCATGCCTCACAACTTCAGGCTCAATCTGTTTTCTGCACCATACAGAAACAAATATGGCTATGTGATTTTCATCTAGAACATGTCTCCTTTCACTTTTTTGCTGCTTTTGGCAATCAAGTGGGACAGGGTGTGGGTCATTCATTTATTTACTTTTTCTTTTGCATTCAGCCAATGTTTGTTATTTATTCTTCTTCATTCAACAAATATTTACTACCATGAGCCAATAACTGTACTTCTCAGTTTACTAATGAGCTCTAAATCCAAAAAGATGAGGAAAAGAGAATATCCACAAATCTTTTTCATTCATCAAAATCAACAGGGCCAGTGGCCCACTGAAATGGGTCTCCTCAGTGAACAGCTAGATGGGAAGCGACTAGCTACTCCATTGTCATGTTGAAATTGACATGAATTCAATAACTCTTTATTGAACATCTTCCTAGTATATGTTCTGGCCTGCGCTGGCAGCTGGGAGGCTGTACACAGGAGCTTTTCCCCAAAGAGCTTATAAACTAGGAGGGAAAATAACAACATATACATGAATAACTAAAATATCAGATAGAGAGGCATAGGGCCAAGAGATACCTAACTATAAAGAGCACTGCTTAACGGCTTCAGTGAGGATAGACTTAATCTTGATGTAGAGGATTACAAAAGGCATCAAGAGACTGCTAGCCTTTGTTCTGAACCTTGTAAATGGCAGGTTGGATTTGAGAAGCAGGGAAATAGAAAGAAACCATGATTCTGGAAAACAAGAAAAGCACAGTGGGGAAGGGAGACACAAGTGTTGAATATCACACTGAGAGTTGTAGAAGATAAGCCTAGAAAGACAGACCAACACCACTGGGAAGTCCTTGAAAAATAGCCTGAACCTGAGTATAACTGTTGGGCAATATAGAATATAAATATAAATTTAAAACAACTTAATAGCATTTACTAAGCTTTGTTTTAGGATAATTTGGCTGATCTGTGCACAATGTACTGGAAACAAGGAATCCAATGACAGGAAAACCACTTAAAATGGTGATAATCATAACTAATATTAGCACAATGAAAATACAATAATTGCAACTTAGCACTTACAATGGACCAAAATTATTGTAGGCATTTTTGCATGTAGTAACATATTGATCCTTCTCCAATACCCTATAAAAATCAATATTATTACAGAAATCCCTCAGACATTTTGCAGGTTCAGTCCCAGACCACTGCAATCAAGAGCCATAATCTTTCATTGGTGGAGCATCTAACCTTCAATTTATAAAGAATGCAACATCTCTGAAGCACAATAAAGTGAATTGCAATAAAACAAGGTATGCTTGTATTATCCCCACTTCATTAATGAGAAAACTAAAGTTGATTTTATGTACACATGGTCACCCAGCTTGAAAGGATAAAAATAACATGCTTGTTTTCTTTGGGACCAGGAAGACAGGTACCAGACACCCCTTTAACCTCTACAGTCTGCTCCCTCATAGAGAAGCCAACTCAACATCTTCTTGGGAAATGATAAGAGTCAGAATACCCAGGAGTTGCACAGGAGTTTGACGGGGAGAATTCATATACAGGGCAGAAGTGCATAGAGAAGACCACAAAGCAGCCCTCAAAAAGTAAGTAGAGGTTTTAGATACCAAGGCAGACAGAAGTTCCAGAAAGAGAAACTGTTTCAGATAGACCATACAGCACAGAATAGAGTAGAATTCTAAAAGTTAGTGAATTTGGTTAAAATGGAGTTATTGGTGCCTTTTAAGTCAGCCCTTCTAAGGCAGAGATTGAAGAGGAGATTGCAGGGCATTAAGATTGAATGAGTAATAAAGAAGAAGAACCATTAAATAGAGATGGTGCTTCTAACATTTTCATAATAAAAGAACACAGATGGAGCTAAATAAATGGTAGCTTTGCTATTAACAGTTTATTATTATTATTATTATTATTATTATTATTATTACTATTATCATCATTATTATTATTGTTTTCTGTTATTATTCAAGGTGAAGAATCTTTGTAAGGAAGGTTGACTCAAAGAAAATCAGCTGTGATTAGTGATGGGAGAAAAACACACCTAGATTATCTGAACTCAGTTCAAGTATCTGGATACACATGAATGGATAGCTTAAAATCTAATAATTATTAATCATAAATATCCAAGTATTAAACTACAAAGAGACCAGCATTTTTAAAAATATTTTTTATTTATTTTTAGAGAGAGAGGAAGGGAAGGAGCAAGAGTGGGAGAGAAACATCAATGTGTGGTTGCTTCTCATATGCCCCCTACTTGGGACCTGGCCTGCAACCCAGGCGTGTGCCCTGACTGGGAATCGAACTGGTGACTCTTTGCTTCACAGGCCCGTGCTCAATCCACTGAGCTACACAAGCCACAGCAGGAGACCAGCATTTAGATTCTGGTCTAAATATCTCAGTATTCAACTGATGATTTGTTTCAGGTATAATAAGTTTCTATATGTTCCCTTTTTAGAGTGAGATATATCCCTGGATTTTAATATTTCTCTAGATGTAGTTGAACTAATTATCAGATTTTGAAAGTGTGGGGACTGTGAAGAAACTTGGTCCCTAAATTACATTTGGAGGGTACTTCATTGGGTGTAACACACAAGAAAGATGCTATAATGTTCATTGAATTGAGCAGATGTGGAGTGTAGATTTCTAGAGGAGAGCAATGTCATCAAGGATGTTCCCATTTCCTTCTGAGGGCAACATCAGATCTTCCATGGCACCCTTTTAATTTAACCCCAGCAGCTGGCACTGCAGCTAAATGGAAGGAAGCACTAATAACATTCCGACATTTTCTATGCCATAATAGTTGACAACAGGACTTCCTGGGTGTAATCTTAGTATTCATTATAACCATCCTCAAGCACCCAGTATAGGGATGTGCTACTGTACTAGAGATGAGGAGAACAAGACTGAAATGTGGTATCTTACTCAAGATCATGGAGGTACTAGGTTGGGTTGGCATTAACATCCAGATCCTCTGACTCTGCATATTTTGTTCTTCTAAAAAGTTTGTAAATACCAATCCCCTCTCTTTTCACTAAAGGCAAAACATGTCATTCCATGTTTCAGTCTAAATTAATTTTCCATTCTTTTTATTTTGTTTTTTAACCTCTTAAAATATTTAACTTCTCCTACGGTCAGTCATCAATATAGAGATTTATATGCAATTTTTCATGCTGAAGAATATTCCAGCTTTCACTGGTAACCAGAGAACAATAATTCTACTGTTTTCCAAACGAGTGTGTGCCCTTGTTGTCCATCTCCAGGAAAAAGTAAAAAACAAAAAAAAAAAATCAGTTTAGACTTTTTACTCCTTGCAATTTCACTTTAAAAAATAGTTATCCAGCTAAATTAATCATCATAGAGTGCTTCCTGGAGAAAATAAATTAAAAAACATGCTGTAACAACCTCACAAATTTTATGTTGAAGCCTGAATGATTACTAGGGCACACCAGGGGGCACATCAGAATCTGTATGAATATGAGAGCAAAATAAGTTAGTCTAGGGATAGGCCAATATCACTGTCTTCAGAAAAGAAAGATGGCTACTGGATCAAGTACTTTTCTTTTAAAATAAACCAATTAGCACAGGGATTAGCTTTTCGTATTACAACTGCTGACTCCACGGTATAGGTGGTTATAGGTGAAAACTGCAAGGATATAAGGTCACCAACCTAAACATTTTATTACCACAGGGCCATCCTATAGTTCTCACTTATATGCCATGCTTTGCTCAGTAATAAATGCCTAAGTGTTTCACAATATTTGTTAAGAAAAAAAAAAAAAAAAGAAGGGAGATCTCGCAAAATCACGTTGATATGATGATCACTTGTATTTGTACATATTTTTCAAAATATGAATCTAACTTTCCATGAGAGCAAGGCAAATCAAGGAATGTTGAGATAAATAGTTAATAAAAAGAGAATTTTATTAATGATTTTCAGTACTGTTTAGATTTTCCTAATTTTTCTTCTGAAAATGAGATGCCCTGGGTGGTTAAATTCATGCTCTTAAATTAGAAAGCATCACACTAATAACAGTTTCCATTAATTGAATGTTTTTGTCATGCCAGTCACTTTATACATATTACCAATAATTTAAAAAATACTGAACACTAAGTACCATGTTCCCCTTTTTATAGTTGTGGAAGCTAAATCTCAAACACACATGCACATACAAACATACAGAATAATCAGCCCAGACCATACATCTCCTAAGAAATATATTCAAGATTTAAATCCAAATATTTGGGATTTTTCTTACGTGTCTCCTCTTTTCACCACCCTATAAAACTACACATAATAACATGTGAGGCAGGAAATAATCAGGAAGGAGGAAACTCCAGAGGAGCCCCAGGGCTAAGATAAAGGACATCTATATAGGACAGAAACCCTGTTCTAAGACTGGTTGTTCCTGCTTTCTGGAAAAGTGCTGAATCATGGTGACTCATGAATGCACCTGCACCAAAGATGCTACATGACTCCTGCTTCATTATAATAGCATTATAATAAATCAACATTGTGCGACCCCATTCTCCAGTGGTCAGTCAAGGAAAATCGTGGGAGGTCACATGCACAGCAGCTTTAAAATAATATAACTACTTGCACATGTACAATAAAAGCCTGTTAAAACTAGCCAAGGAGGATCCACCCTATATGAATAGAATCCCTCCAGCCCCTGAGGTCAGTCTCTGCTCTGAGTTGGCCTGCTCCCATGTTCTGTGGAGTGTACTTATTGCTTAATAAATCTGCTCTCTTTCTTTATGCTATGAACTCTGTGTGTTCAGTTCAATTCTTTTGTCTGTGATCACCACAAACCTGGTTACCTGTGCCCACCTGTGACACATGGGAATTTAAAATATGGGAGAAGAGTCATAGAATCAAAGAAATTTAGATTGAGTAGGCACATTAAGTTGTGATACCATAAAAGTCCTAGAGGAAAATATAGGCAGTAAAATGTCAGATATCCCACACAACAATATTTTTGCTGATATATATCCTAGGGCAAAGGATATAAATAAAAGAATAAACAAATGGCACAACATCAAATTAAAAAGTTTCTGCTCAGCTAAAGAAAATATCAGCAAAATGAAAGGGAACCAACTGTATGGGAGAACATATTTGCCAGTGATACCGCGGACAAGGGTTTGATTTCCAAAATATATAAAGAACTCATATGACTCCACGCTAGGAAGACAAATATTCAATTAAAAATGGGCAGATGACCTGAACAGATGCTTCTCCAAGGAGGACAACATACAGAGGACCCATAAGCGTATAAAAGGATTCTCAGCATCACTAGCCATCAGAGAGATGCAAATGAAAACCATAGTAAGATACCACTTCACACTGGTCAGAATGGCCATCATTAACAAATCAATAAACAAGTGTTGATGTGGATGTGGGGAAAAGAGAACCCAAGTGCACTGTTGGTATGAATGCAGACTGGTGCAGCCACTATGGAAAAAAGTATGGAACTTCCTCAAAATACTAAATATGTAACTGCCTTTTGATCCAGTGACCGCACTGCTGAAATTATACTCTAAGAATCCTGAAACACCAATTCAAAAGAACCTATGCAGTCCAGTGTTCATAGCAGCATTACTTACAATAGCCAAGGGTTGGAAACAGTCTAAGTGACCATCAGTAAATGAGTGGATCAAAAAACCATGGTACATTAATACAATGGAATACTTTGCAGCAGAAAGAAAAGAAGGAACTCCTACCCTTCACAATAGCATTAATAGAACTGGAGAGTTTGATACTAAGTGAAATAAGCCAAGCAGCAAAGGACAAATACCAAATGATGTCACCTATAAGTGGAACCTAATGAACAAAAGAAAGGAGCAAAACAGAACCAGAGACATGGAAATAAGGAACAAACTAACAGTGACCAGAGAAAAGGAAAAAAGAAAGGGAAGGTCTAGTCAAGAAACATGTATAAAGGACCCATGGTATGGACATGTATAAATGGAGCCAGGGTAGAGGTAGACTGAGGGAACTGGGAGGGTTGTGGGGCAGGGTAGAGCAATGAGGGGAAAATTGGGACAACTGTAACTGAACAACAATAAAAATAATCAAACAAATATCTACTCCAGTGACTTTATTTTTTCAATTAGATGATAGCCCTCTAAAAGGGATAGATGCAATGAGAGTGTTACGACCCAGGTCTCTAGATTTGTAATCCTGTATTGACTTTAATCATTACCCCCTTTCTAAAGTCTAGATCTATGACAATCTATATAGTTGATGCTATAGCTTTCATAAATGCACTGAATAATTTTAACAGATAGATTAAAGTAACAATAATCTTAAAGATCTTTGAGATTATCTGAGCCACAGATAAAAAGGCAATAATTAGGTTTGCTGCCAATTTAACAGCATGAATGTTATTGTTAATGTCACAGCCATGAAAAAGTATTATAGGACAGAGGAAAAAAATCACAGTGGAGGCTTTCTTGTTTTTAGGTAAAAATCTTGATGATGCAAAGACCAACTGATTTTGTTTGCCTCATTCGACTTTATTAGACCAGTACATACACACATTTGTTCTTATCTATTCATCTCATTGAGGAATTTCAGAAAAATACAGCATAGTTAACACTTTTAAAAAGATCAACAACCTAATGTGAATTTCTAGGCAGACCTGTACTTAAAGTTAAAATTTTTCCTATTAAATGTTATCTTTAAAGATACTATTCAACCTGTCATAGCAATTTCTGTCTTTGTCTAAATAACAACACAGCAATTGTACACACGATAAAAGAACTAAATGGTAGTGAAAATACAATAAAGATTAATTTAAAAAATAAATATAAATTTTATTCATAATTACAGTTCACCTAGCAGCTTCTTCAAAGTCAAAATGTACTTAGTAGCCTGAACCGAAAGCTAAACTTTAAAAGTAAACTACAGGGAAATTAGAGTAACTCACCCATTTTAACCCTTACATAATAGTAACATTTCAGACTGAAAGGCAGCTATTGTCCATCAGAATTTGAATGCAACCCTCATGCATTTTTATTGGGATTGTAAATTGGTACAGCTGCTCTAGAAAATAGTATGGAGTTTCTTCAGAAAATTAAAACTATAAGTAACACACAGCCCAGCAATTCAGGGTATTAATCCAAGAAATAAAAAAAACTAATTTAAAAAGATATATGCACTCCTATGTCCATTTCAACATTATTTACAACAGTCAAGATATAGAAACAACCTAAGTGTCCATCAATTGATGAATGGATAAAGAAGATATGGTACATATATACAATGGACTATTACTCAGCCACAAATAAGAATGTAATCTTGCCATTTGTAACAACATAGATAAACCTAGAGGGTACTATGCTAGGTGAAATAAGGCAGGTAGTGAAAGACAAATACCATATGACTTCACTTATATGTGGAATCTAAAAAATAAATAAACAAGCAAACAAGACAGAAACTCATAGATACAGAGAACAAACTGATGATTGCCAGATGGAAGGGGGCTTGGTTGGGTGAAAAAAGTGAGGAAATAAAGAAGCACAAATTGCCAGTTATAAAATCGTCATGGGGATTTAAAGTACAGCACAAGGGAAACAGTCAATAGTATTGTAACAACTACAGATGGGCATTAGAATTACCAGAGTGATTTTATAAGTTATATGAATGCCTGACCCCTATGATGTTTACATAAAACATCATGTAAAACATCATTTTACATGAAAATAATATAATATTATATGTCAACTGTAATTTAAAAACTTTGAAAAATATAAAATACATTAAAAATAATTTAAATGCATTGCTAAAATTGAAAATTTTATCATCATTCTGAGTGCTTATCATTAGGATATGATTTCATTTTCTTTCTAAATGATTTTATGGCTTTCTCTTGAATGTTAGAATTATGAATTGTCCTAATAATGTACCTTGGGTAAGTCTGTTTTTATAATCGTGCTGGAACACTTAGTTGTAAATTTAGAGGAAATGTTCTGTTATTATTTCTTTTTGTCTTTTTCCATTTACTCTTTCTCTTCTGCTGTTTTAGAAACATTTCTACAGTTATCAAAGTTAATATCTGTGACCAATATTTTTATTTTACTAAAAGACTGCTTTATTTTTCACATATTGTAGTTTACTTCTGGCTTGATTCTATATTTGGCCAATTATCACCTTAACTTTGAGGAGGATCTCTCCAATGTGAGGCAAAAATCTTAACAAGGAAATGTGTAATACTCAGTAAAAGCCCTCTGTCATGGTGAGCAAAGAAATTTTGTAGAAATAAGCTTCCATTTACCTAATGGCATAGGTAAATGTGGTACTTGCATCATTCCACAGCCACATCAAAATTACAACTAAACTACTGAACCACAATCATTCAGAACCACCTGAAATCTAGCTGAATGGAAGTCCTACAACTAAGGACATAAAGAAAAAGCCACATGAGGCTGGTAAGAGGGGCAGAGACACAGAAAGGGCTCATCCCATACTCACGTGTGGCAAATAAAAATTGGAAGGCAGATCTCTGCTATAGAGGTCCCCCTGATCTTCTGAGGAGCAAAGAGGACCCAGTACCATGCCAGATCCCCCAGCCCAGAGTTTCAGTGCAATAAAGAGAAGTCCCTGAAACTTCTGGCTGTAAAAACCAGCAGTGATTATGGCTGAGTGACACGGGGGGCTTCTAGAGTTTCAGATGTTCTTCTTAAAGGGCCTGCACATGGACTTACTCAGAGTCACCCTCTCTGAATTCCAGTGCTGGGGCAGCAGCTCAAAAGGCACCAGGGACAGGGTACTCACCATCTCATCCCAAGACATGTTTGTTGTGGGGTCAGTGCACCAACTGCAAGGAATGATATTTCATGGACAAGCTAAATTGGCATTCAAGAGCAAGGCTCTTGGCATCAAGCTCAAGACAGAAGAAAAGGAAGATCTTGAGCTCACGTCTTATTGACACCAAAACTACTACTTCATATAGAACAGCTGTTTCTGAGAGCAACCTGAAGAGTAGCAAAACAGATGGTCTACAACAACAGCTATAAAGAAAAAGACACATTGAAATGAGGAGGAGGGGTAGAGAACAAGTCTAGTCAAAACCTACCCTACCCCCACTCCCTAAGTAATGACTATCAAGGAGGAGGGATAACACAACCACGGAGGTCATCCCCAAAAAGGGAGGCAACCAAGGACTAGCCTGGGGGCATACACCAGGAAGAGAAGCCACCAAAGCATCTGGCTTTGCAAAAACAGTGGAGCTTACATCTGGAAGAGCCAAAGGGCTATTATCACTTGGCCATGAAAAAGAACGAAATCTTGCCATTCATAACATGGATAGACCTAGAGGGTATTATGCTAAGTGAAATAAGTCAGAGAAAGACAAAAATTGTTTATCATTTTACTTATGTGTAGAATCTAAAAACCTAATAAAATGGACAAACATGACAAACAGATGCACAGAAAACAGACAGTTGCTAGAGGGTTGGACTGTGGAGGTGTGGGCAAAATGGTGAAGGAGATTAAGAGGTACAAACTTATAGTTTTAACATAAATAAGCCATGGGAATATAAAGCACAGCATAGGAAATACAGTCAATATTACCGAAATAACTTTGTATGGTGACAGATGGATAGTGGACTTTTTGTGGTGATTACTTTGTAAGGTATTTAAGTGTGAAATATCACTATGTTGTACACCTACAACTTATATAATATCATATGCCAATTATACTTTAAATAAAAATAACTTTACATTCCAGAATAAAAATTAAACATGAGAAGCACCTCTCCTGAAAAAAAAATAAAGGCATCAGTGACATATAAAGGAACTGAATTGTCTGGAATCAGGAAGGAGCTGGAGAGGAATTTCTGTCTCAGAAAGAAGAGCTTGCATGCCCTAGCTGGTGTGGCTCAGTGGATTAAGTGCTGGCCTGTGAACCAAAGGGTTGCTGGTTGGATTCCCAGTCAGGGCACATGCCTGGGTTGCTGGCCAGGTCCCCAGTAGGGGGCACACAAGAGGCAATCATGCATTGATGTTTTTCTCCTTCTTTTTATCCCTCTCTACCCCTCTCTCTAAAAATAAGTGAAATAAAATTTTTCAAAAATTTTTTTTAAAAAGAAGTGCTGGCAGCAAAGTCCATTGTTCCTTTTCTGAGCCTTCCTCTCACAGAGTTTTCTAGGGGTCACTGTACCTGAGCCTCCATCATCCTGGCTAATCACCTTGGTGATTCCCAGAGACCCCATCCAACCCAACTCGTGGGTCCCCTCAAACCATTTCAAACCATTTCCAGGGGCTTTTCTGTAGGAATAGCATGTCTTGGGTCATGTTTTACACTTTCCTAAAGTCTCTCAAACAGTGTGTGGCCTCAGCACACTGTGTACTGCTTGCTAAGTGGCCCTAGTCTTGGCACTAGCAGCAGTCAGCCTTGGTTTGCAAGTTGGACTCTTCTGGGCACCTTCACAAGGGCACCAGCACAAGTAGCAGCCATGTGTTAGTCATACTGTAGCTCAAGCCAGGTGGCCCTGGGCACAACACAGGTGTGAATTACCTTGGCCTGCACTACCCCAGAGACCCTAGAACCAGCACATCCAGTGGAAAGCTTCAGACCATGTTGAATATTGAAGCACTGTCCACCCACCTCTACTAGAATACACTCAAAAGGAAAACTCAGTGGGCACCAGAGCTCTGCTGAAGTTAATCCTGCCCTGTGGGGTTGTCCCCTGCACAGTTGATCCTCCATGGTGGTTACAGCCAGTCTTTGCAGCAGATTGGCCTCGGGAAAAAGAGCTACCATTTATGTACAAATACTA
>PVKM010046968.1:0-11567 GCA_004027735.1 Carollia perspicillata
CCCCCTTCCATCTGCCAACCATCAAAATGCTGTCAGCATCCATGATTCTGTCTCTGTTCTTCTGGTTTGCTGACTTGGTTTTTTAGATGCAATTTTTGATAGATAAGTATTTTTTGCCATTTTATTGTTCATAGTTTTGATCTTCTTTTTCTTAAATAAGGCCCTTTAACATTTCATATAATAATGGTTTGGTGATGATGAACTCCTTTAGTTTTTTCTTGTCTGGGGAGCTCTTTATCTGCCCTTTGATTCTAAATGACAGCTTTGCTGGGTAGAGCAGTCTTGCTGTAGGGCCCTGCTTTTCATCACTTCGAATGTTTCTTGCCAGTCCTTTCTTGCCTGCAAAGTTTCTCTTGAGAAATCAGCTGTCAGTCTTATAGGAACTCCCCTGTAGGTAACTGACTTATTTTCTTTTGCTGCTTTTAAGATTCTCTCTTTATCTTTACCTTTTGGCATTTTAATGATGATGTGTCTTGGTGTGGGCCTCTTTGCATCCATCTTATTTGCGCCTCTCTGTGCTTCCTGGACTGGCATGTCTATTTTCTTCACCAATTTAGGGAGTTTCCTTTCACTATTTTTCAATTAGTAGATTTCCAATTTCTTGTTCTTTCTCTTCTCCTTCTGGCACCATTATGATGTGAATTTTGGACCTCTTTAAGTTGTCCCAGAGCCTGCTTATACTATCCTCATTTTTTTGGATTTTTTTTCTTCTTCTTGTTCTGATTGGTTGTTTGTGCTTCCTTATGTTCCAAATCATTGATCTGATTCTCGTCTTCATCCACTCTACTGTTGATTCCCTGTAAATTGTTCTTTATTTCAATTAGTGTGTCCTTCATTTCTGATTGGGTCTTTTTTACGCTGTGAAGGTCCTCACTAAGTTCCTTGAGCATCCTTATAACCAGTGTTTTGAACTCTACATCTGATAGATCGCTTATCTCCATTTTGTTTATCTCTTTTTCTGGAGTTTTGATCTGTTCTTTCATTTGGACCATGTTTCTTTGTCTATTTGGCAGCCTCCCTGTGTTTATTTCTATGTATTAGGTAGAGCTGCTTTGATTCCATGTTTTGGTTGTGTGGCCTAATATAGTAGGTGTCTGGTAGGGTCCAGTGGCACAGCCTCCCCTATCACCCACGCTGTGTACTTGAGGTGCATCCTTCCTGTGGGCTGAGCAAACCCTCCCTTTGTAGTTGAACCTGGGTGGCTGTTGGCAGATCAATGGGAGGGACTTACCCAGGCCAATCAGCTGCAAGGACTGGCTGTGACCACTAACTGCCAACCTCCGCACTCTGTGGAGGATCAGCTGTGCAGGGGCAGGGTGGTGGTACTCCCACATGGTCCGAAGCTGTCCACTGGGTGTGCAGACTGGGGGGTTTCCCAGGTGGTGCAGGCCATGGTCACTCCCCACCTGTGTTTTGCCCAGGACACCCTGCCTGAGCTATAAAGCAGTCTGAGATGGGTGCTACTTGTGTTCGGCTTGGAGATTCCCACACAGAGGCAAGCTGTGAATCTAAGCTGGCTGCCGCTAGTCATGTGCCTGGGGCTTACTGAAGCCAGCTGTTGCTTCTTCGATAGGATTTAGGAAGTTGTGAAGCCTGAGCCAAGACCTGTGGAAAAGCACAGGTGGGCCCATAAGTTGGGTGGGGCAGAATGTCAGGGGATCTCCAAGGCTGGTCAAACAGTGTTAGCCAGGCTGATGGAGTCTCAGATATGGCACCAGCTTGCCGGCTCTGTGGGGGTAGGCTTTACAAAAGGCACAATGGACTCTCTTTGCCTGGATGCCAGGCACTTCACTTTCTCCCTGTGTACCACTAGTGCCTTACAAGCTGCCGCCCTGGTGCTGGAGCTCAGAGGGAGTGAGTCTGAGTAGGTGAGTCTGTGTGTGGGTTCTTTAAGAGGAACTGCTTAGGGCTCCAGCAGTTTCTTCCACTGTCTCAATCCTGGCTGGTTTTTGCTGCCAGAAATTATGGGGACTTATCTTCCTGGCACTGGGACCCTGGCTGGGGGCCTGGTGTTGGGCTGGGACTCCTTGCTCCCAAGACATCCCTCCTGAATTTCTATGCACCACCCGTGGGTGTGGGGCCGGCCCGTTCTGTGTCAGCACCCCTTAACAGTCTGCATGGATGTGGTTTCCTTAATTCCCCAGTTGTCACACTCCCCTTCCACTCTATTTTGTAGTTGCCAGACTCCTATTCAACTCCATTTCTGATGGTTCTGAGCGATGGTTGCTCTATATTTTGGTTGGTATTTTGATGTGGATGTGCAAAGAGGTGAGCTGTGTCTGCCTACCGCGCCATCTTTACCAGAAGTCAGTCAGAATGTTTTATTTTTTTTTAATGATATGGATTTCAGGTAGGTGAAATGTACACATATTTTAATTCTATCTTCAGAAACCTATGAGAAGAATGTAGAACTCTTTCTCCCTCAAAAAACAGTCTTAACCAGCCGCTCTGCTATTGACTCTGATGGGACATCTGATACAATGGGCTTCCCAAAGCCGTCAGTTTTCAGGTTAATTTTATTAAGCTTCTGACTTCCGTTGTCTGGTTTCTTTGGCCTTGAATTGCATGTCACTGGATTCTGGCTAATATTTCTTTTCCGCTTCATATAACATATGTGTTGGGTAGTTAACCTCCGCGCTTAGAGTAGATCTGTGCATATCAGATAGATTATAGCCATCCTATAATACCAATCTAGTAGGGCAATTTGCATAAAACAGGTCCATGTGGAGCCCCATGTCTACTGGAGGGCACATGACTGGTCATATCAGAAAGACCGTGTTTGGCCTCACTTCTCCCCTCCAGGGCAGCGTGGTCCTGCCGGTCAGACCCCCAGAGCGACTCTAGAGCGTGTCCCCAGGAGAGTGGCAATTTGGGGAACAAGCATCTTCTTTTCTGACCATCACTGATGCTTTAGCCATGAAAGTGTTCGGGGACACTGGGTTTGAGAGAAACACAACTTACATATTTCTGGATACTTCTTATTATCAAAACCCCTGTGATTTTTTTTCCTTGATAAGACCAATGTGAGGTATGTCTTCAAAATCAATCATGTAAGAGACAAAAGGAATAGACTTAGTTTAATGCTCACGATGTAAGGAATAGTGTTTTGTTCACATCTGCATGGTAGCTCTTGGGCTTTTTTTTATTCCTGATTTTGCAGGCAATTTGAGGTCATTTGTGATTACAGAAAACATGGGGACGTTGGATTTAGAGGGGGCTGGAGTTTACTCTCCTTGCAGACTCCCATCTTCACTGGAAACTCCTCGGAGGTCACTTTCCTTGAGTCGTGCCTGCGAGCACATGGTGCGGTGGGCTTGCTCTGCTGTCACCGTGAGAGGTTTGACACGTGCAACACAGGAAGTGAAACAGCCCAAACAGTTATCCGGTTGGTCTGGCCGTTGGGGGTTTATAGATGCTCATGTTTGCCTTGAATGGAAACAAGCCAGTTCTGACCAGACCTAGTGCATTTTCCATTCAGCAAAAGCCTGGGCTGTGAGCTGCATGCCCGGCAGTGGCGAGTGAGCTGCGCGGTCCTGGGTCCACACTCATAACTGGTCACAGCACTGTCAAGGTGAGGGGCTGGTCTTGGGACCCAGAGGAATGAAGCTTGGAATCAACCAAAGAGCAACGTTCTTTAATTTGTAAAAATTTCCTTGAAATCCTACCTTGGTGAACTAGGCATTTCTCTGTTGTAGAGACTTCTTTATAATATGTAATTTCTACTCTGTCCAGGGGTGCTTCTTGTTAAGTACCTACTATGGCCCAGGCAATGTGGTAGGTCCTGTATATAAAATATTTCATTTCACGATTAAAATAATCCTCTAAGATAGATATTAGCTCCCTTTTGCAATTGAAGCAACACCAGTACAGGGACTGGGGTCAAGGTGCCCCAGAACACACCCCCACAGGTTCGAACCCCTCCTTCCGCCTCCTCTGGAACCATCTCTTCCTCTCCTGGCCCCAGTTTGCTTCTTTGCCACAGGTTCTCCTGTCAGTTAAGGGCAACCCAGGTGAGATCGTTGTTTTCCTTTATTCCTGTTCACTGCTCCCCTCCCCCCATGGAATCAGTTCCAAGATCTGGTTGATGCTGACTCCGTAATCCCCCTGGTCTCTGTTCCCTCTCCTGCATCACTGCCTCTTCCAGTACAGGAACGCGGTCCTTCCCTAGTTTCTGAGTTAGGTTCCAGTCAACTCCTCCCCACCCTGTGGCCAGAATGACCTTGAAGAGCTGCAGACCTGATCCTGCCACGGCTCCTCCCTTTTATCGCTTCTGGGAAAAGCCCTAACTTCTTGACTTAACAGGCAAGAGCTGCTGGTTTTTCTGGAACCCCAAGAACTTTAGCTAAACTAAAATACCCCTTTTTCCTTAAATGGACCCTATTGGATTATACGTCCCTGCCTCTGTGAGGGACACAGTTCTGCCTTATGTTAGTGATGCGTGCCTGTGCATCCTTCAAGGCTCAGCCTCAGTGTTACCTGCCCCAGGACTCCCCCTTCCTCAGTCCCGTCCCCTGCACATCCTTCTGTGGTCAGCACAATGGGCCCCCATCTTTCCTTGCACCTATTTTAATGCATTTTTAAACATTGAAATTTTATTTAGTTATTTTAAATAGGTTATATAGTCACATGGTACAAATTTCAAATGCTATAAAAATACACAGTGAGAAGTATGTTTGTTCCCCCCGTCCCTGTCCTCAATCACAGGCAGTTTTTGTATCTACTTTTTAAGATTTTTGAAGGATGTACTGGCATTATGTGTGTAAGAATTTTAAAAACCTTTTACACACTTGGTAACATCCCACTATATATACAGATTATATATACACACACGTATACAAATATAGGTATATAAAAAACTCAGATTGTGAAAGTACCCTCGTTTCCATTTTTGGCTGTATAGTATTTTATTGTATGGATAAATCAGTGTTTATTTAACCGGTTCCCTATTACTCAACATTTAGGTTGTTTCCAATCTTCTTGTACAAACACTATAATGAATAATCTAGAGCATATGTCATTTTGCACGCACGCCAATCCGCGTGAAGGATAAACATGTGAACTGCTGGTCAAAAAGTATGTGCTCGTTTCGTTTCACAAAGACAGTGCCACTTTCGCTGGCACCTGTGATGACACAGCCCTCTGTTGATTTCCTTGTGTGCCTCTCTCCTTAAGTCCCTTGACTGCCAGGTGCCTCACCTTCGCATTCGGAGCTGCGTGGTGTGCAGGGCCCAGCCCAGCACCCTGGCCGGCCTTTGGGGTCAGTCAAAACATGTCTTAATTTGTCTTCCCACCGCGGACTACTCCCCTAGACTATGCAGTAACCACCCCAAAGCTTCCTTATGTTTGCTCTTCTTTCTTAATCAGTTTATTCTCTATGCACCAGGTAAGTGGTTTATGTACGTAGGACACTGTGTATTTCCTGTCGGAACATTTTGATGGCTCTCTTGGTACTTGGAACAGCATTCAAGTTCCTTGTTATGACTTACTTGCTCTGCAATGGCCCTGCCTAGTAATCTCCCTCATGTCTTTAGCAACTCTCCCATGCTCACTGCCCTCCAGGTACTTGGACTTATTTTTATTCCTCAAACATGCCAACTCCTTCCCTAGCCTGGGCCTTTACAAACGGCTCATCCTTATTCCTGAAAGGTTCTTCCTCACTCCTTTGAAGGGTCTCCCTCACACATTCTCTCTTTCCTTTTATTTTAAATCCTCGCCCAATGGAAACATCAATTGGTTGCCTTTTGTATGCACCCTGACCGGCCATACCTGCAACTCAGGTATGTGCCCTGACCAGGAATCGAACCTGAGACCTTTCAGTTCATGGGAGGATGCTCCAACCAAGTGAGCCACACCAGTTGGAGCACTTTCTCACGTTCAAGTTTCAGCTGCAATTTTCTATTGGGAGAGAGGCCCTCTGGATCCTTCCCTTTCAATCAAAAATTTGTCCCCTGCACCTGTCAGTTATACCTCTGTCATCCTCTTTATCTCTGGGTGGCACTTGGTGGAAAGATGATCTCACTTGGCTGCTCATTCTCTTATTTGCTATTTATCTCCCCAACTAGAATGTGAGTACTGTGTGGTGGAGTGCTTGTCTGCTTTACTCACCAGGGGGCTTTATCTCCCCTAGATAGTGCTGGGCACTGAGTCCGCACCTAGTAGTAGGCACACTGTAATGTTTGCTGCAGGACAGGGGAATGCCTTTTCATTGCATGAAAGAACGCTTGGGGACGGCAAAAGGTTGTAAATAGGATGTGTCAATCAGCACATAACATTTTTGTCTTGCATGCAATAGCCCAGTGCCTCTCAAAAACTAGCATACAGTCACATCACCTGGAGATCTTGTCAAAACACAGATTCCAGGGGGGGACCTGAGGTTCAGAATTTCTCTCCAGCGCCCATGTGGTGTGGAGGCTGCAGCAGCCAGGCACATGGATATGATGGCTCTCCACCTTGGGGAACAGACGTCTGCCGCCAGGAATAATTAACCTGGCAGGGGCACCATGATAAAATACCTGTTGTCTTTGTGTGTAATGTGATGACCCTGTTTTCACAGTCCCTCCCATGATTTTTGGAGACAGTCATGCAGATGCCCTTTGGGGAAGCCTCTCCAAGGGACGGAAGGCTCCTTTGGAAGGGAGAATAAGGCCTAGGGTTTCCAGGAACTTTAATCCGGCCACACATTGGTCCTACCCCAACTTTTATGGCATCATTAGCTGAGGACCTGGAGCACAACCTTTCTTGTCCTATTTCAGTGTCAGCAATTGCTCAAGGTGGAGGGGGGCTGCTGGAACCGGTGACAGAGCAGAGAGGAAATGGGGTTGAGACAGGGCCCCTCCGGTCCTGGTTGCCACACTAGCAGAGATAGGCTGCAGATAATGAAACACCACATTTGGACTTGAGAGGAACTGTTCTGGAATCCAGGCAGACCCTGCATTCCTAGTACTTCCTGAAAGTCTCTTCTCGAGCTCTTTCTAGCTGAAGCCTGTGAGCAAGGTGATTGCATTTCTGCCACTGAGCACTGAGAGAAATGATTTTGGTCTGTTGATTTGGTGTAGAGTTGAGGAAGCCCTGAGGCCTTATGTGAATGAAAGAAATGAGTCTATCTACTGTTAGGAAAAGTCAAGTTTCACCAACCTCCATTGCATCTAATTGAAATTAGGTACAGTTGAATGATTATTTTGTGGATGATATCTGGCTTTGAAAATGTGCAATTGTGCAGAAGTTTAAATTGGAGTGAGAAGAAGCCAAATAAAGAAGTTGGGTATTTGATATCTGAAACTGGGGAAGAACCCACCCACTCCCACCAAGAAAAACCCACCAAAAAAAAAAGTGAACTAAATTGCATGTTTCAAGGGTTTCACCAAAAAAGAAATACATAGGCAATTAGTTACATACTAATATTTTGACTTAGGACAATTATGGCCTGGCAAAGACCATCTTTGTAGAAGACGTCGCGAATCATAAAACTTACCGACTATGCGAAAGGTTGACAGGTTACCTGTGTGACTTTGGCAGACCATCCTTCCTGAGCTTCAGTTTTCTCATCAATAAAATGAAGTCGAAGACCCTATCTTATAGGGTTGGTGTTACAATTAGAATGGGCAGGGGTATGTAGAGACCCTTAGTTATCTGCATAAGCTCAGTAAATAATTAGTTCTTCCCAATGTGATTAATTAATTCTTTGGCCTATTCCAAATAGCACTTGTGAAGGTTTTTTTTCTTATTTTCATAATGCATGAGTTCCTTCTGCTAGATTCAGAAAATAGAGTTAAAAGTTCTCTTATTTTTTAAAAGGGAGTGTGCATGAGCCAAGTGTCAGAGGTCATCTTAGCTCAGAATCCAGTACTTGCTTCACAGAATTGTGATTTAGGATGTGCCTGTGGGATTACTAGGAACTCACCGTGGGGTTCACAGGAACTCACCATGGCCTGGAAGGAGTCAGGAATCAGGAAAAGGACAGAGCTTCCTGGAGGAAAAAGGAGTTTAGCCTTCAGATTCCTTCGCACGGGAAACGGCATTAGCCCTTTCCTAGGTCCTCAGCCTGCTGTCCTTCCCTGCAAATGCTGGACTTGCCAATCCCTATGATTGCATGAGTCAATTCCTTAAAAACTAACTTCTTTCTCTCTATATATACATACATCCTATTGGTTCTGTTTTTCCTGACGAGTGCAAATTTTGGCTGGGTTGAGGCCCCCTGGCCAGGCAAGCTGGGCAATGTGATACCTGCCAGATGTGCCAGGCAAGTGTAGGTCTGGAGAAAACTTGTTGGTTGGTGTGGGCCCCCAGGAGAGCATCTCTGAGCATTGTCCTCTAAGTAGGAAGACCTTGAAGGCAAAAGTTTTTTTCTGGTTTAGGCTCCAGCCAAGGGATTTTGAGAAAAAGGCTTTCACACCTGTATCGCTGACAGCCACAGTGACCTTTCACCTTGACCAGTTCTATACCTGTCAGCGGGCTTTGGGGAAGCAAGCCACTCACGTTTGGGCAAGTCTGGGTTGCCTCAGGATTTAGACTTTCTTTGAGAATTGTTAATGACCTGTAGAGCGTTAAAAATGCAGAAAAATAACTTTGCATCAGAAGGGTAGGGATTGTTTTTTAAATCGCTTTCCAGATGTGAAAGACCTTGTGGTCTTGAGATGCCCTTTGGGGTAAAATGATATCCAGAAAGTGAAACCCCAGCGTTTTGAAACCCCACATTAAGTTCGTTTTCAGCTTTAGCATTGCTTTCTAAAAAAATAGCTTTATTGAGATATACTTTATATATTATAAAATCTACCCATTCATTGTGATTCAGTGATTTTTTTTTAGTAAATTTATATAGCTGTGCAAATATCTACATAAAAATTTTAGAACACTTCCACCCTCTAAGAAATTTCCTCATGCCTGTTTGCAGCCAATCCCCATTCCTACTCCTAGCCCCAGGCAATTACTGATCTGCTTTTTGTCTCTATCATTTGTCTATTCTAGAAATTTGATATAAATGGAAACATATGTATGTAGTCTTTGTGTCTGGCATCTTTTACTTAGCATGGTTTTGATGTTCATCTATATCGTTTCATGTGTCAGAGGTTTATTCCTTTTTATTGCTGAATAATATTCCATTGTATGGGCATACCACATTTGTTTATCCACTCACCATTTTATGGACATTTGTATTATTTCTAGTTTTTTGCTGTTTTGAATAATGCGGTATTAACCTTTGCATACAAGTCTTTTGTAGACCCATATTTATACTTCTTTTGGATAGATATCTAGGACTAAAATTGCTGAGTAATAAGGTATATATATATATATTTAACTATTTGAGAAACTGCCAAATTATTCTCCAAAGTAGCTGCCTATTTTATATTCATACCACCTACGTACAGGAATTCTAATTTCTCTATGTCATTTACCTATACTTGGCTATTGTTGTCTTTTTGATTACTGTGTAGCCATTGTAATTAGTGTATAGTGGTATCTCATTCTGATTCTGATTTGCATTTCCCTAATGACTAATGATGTTGAACACCTTTTCAGGTGCTTATTAGCTAGTCGTATATCTTTGGCGAAATGGGTGTTCAAATCTCTTGACCATATTTAAATTGGGTTGTTTTTCTTTGGGTTGTGTTGTAAGCATTGGTTCTGTGATTTGTTATGTTGTTACATTAGGGTTAGAGATTTTTGGTTTTGAAACCCTTTCCTTTATTTTTGAGTTTGGAACTAGATGCAGTTGAAATAATTCCCCAAGCCAAATGGAATTAGCTTTGCCAGCTACTCACTGAAGTGGTGCATTATTTAAAAGAGCGAGACAACCATGTGAGCGGATGCCCATGACGGGGCTCCAGCGTTGCCCGGGGCCTGACGACGTGCTGCTGAGCGTTCTCTGAGGGACCCTTCCAGCTTGGAGATTATCAGAGATGCTCCAGGACCTTTCAGGCCCATATTTGGCTCAGTGTCTGAAGAGTGTTTCTTTTTTTTTTTAATTTGTTTTTTATTTAATAAACGCCTTTGAATGCTTATAGCACAATATTAACTGTGGTGGGAAATACCCCAGATAATAAGATAGGATCTTGTCTTTGAGGAAAGATAAGAATTCACAAACACAACAACAATGCAACGAAATACATGATTAAGTACAGAATGAATCGTTATACTGCAATGCCAGGAAGTGTTTGCTTAAGACAATTGAGTAACCCAAAAATATCGGTATTGAATTAAGGGTCAACCGCCTGAGTAACTAACTTCCCAGGGCCAGTCTGCAAAGGGCACTAAAACGGAAAAAAACAGAGCAACTGTTTGAACAATACGCCCCTCATACGAGCGGGCGCTGTTTGTGTGAATGGGGGCCTGGCAGCAGACTGCTGAGACCTGAAGGGCTTCCTTACGGGTGGCCCTGTAAGGGCCCCGTGAATGCTGGCTAAGCCGTCTTCCAGAAGGGCTGGATCTAGTTCACTGCTGAGCTTTCGTTTTGCCGAACTGGAGTGTGGGGTTAGAGATACAGTGTGTAGGGCCTGCGAGGAAAGGCCACACTGGTCCCCAGTGCCCTCAGCATGGGTCTCTGCGGAGGTGGCCCTGCAGGGAATGGATGCTACCTGATATCTGAGGACAGAGGGATTCCTGAGAGCTGGAAGAAGGCCCAAGAAGACATTTTGGAGGAGGTTGGGCTTAAACCGGATGCAGAGGGGCTAGGATTTCATACCTGAGAAACAGGATGTGGAAGGCTCTGGGATGAAAAATCCCCTCTAAGGAACCATCTGGTTCTACAGCAATGCTGAAGACAGTTGTGTTCCCTACGGCTGGTCATCTAAGACCAAGTCAGAGTGGTTGAAGAAGGTCCAAGATGATAAATAATTTTTCCTTACGAAAATCTAAAAACTTCTTTCCTCGGCAGTCCCCTCCCCACTTCCTTCGTCAGCCACAGTTCCCCTTGCATCCTTCTCCCCCTGAGGTCCGCGTGGTGGCTGGCACAGAGCACACAGCTCTGGGGCCGGCAAAGCAAACAGCTTGCAGGGTCGTTGGAAAGAACCCCGTTGAGAGGAGCCCACAGGGCCATCTTAAAGTTGTGAAAGGAGCTGCAGAAATCGAGTCAGCGAGAAGCATAACGCCCAGAGCTCCCCGTGGGATGGAGGCAGGGGCAGGCTCCCGTGGGAGCGGGGTCAGCTGAGGAGAGGGGGAGCTGGCCTTGCTCAGTTCCTGGTTTTGTGTTCGTGCCGGATGGTGGGGGAAACTCCTGTCCCTTTGTTATACGGGCGAGTCCCTAACGGTCCAAGGGCCAATGTCGGATGAAAGAATCTTCTTGGACAAGGGCACTCAGGGCACCACGTGTGGACATGCTTGTCAACATTAGGAGGCGACAACTCATGGAGACTGGGAGGCCGCTGCCCAGTCCTCTGCCGTCCTGGAGCGGGTTTCAGGGAAGGGCCAGAGTGGTGGAATGAACAGTTGGTTCTTGACTTGGGATCCAGTGGTCAGTGGACACAGCCCTGATAGGTCACTGAGTACAGTGGCCAGGCTTCTAAAAGCTCCCCAGCGTGACACACTGGTATCTTCTTCGTTGCTCAGTTTCAAAAGGAGAATTTCCTTGTTGA
>PVKM010046969.1:0-11542 GCA_004027735.1 Carollia perspicillata
TAAGTGAAAATAGGGAGATCCAAAAATAATCAGTATTTTAAAACTTGATTTAAATAAAAAATACATGTAGGTGTTTTAACAAAACACGCACAGTGAAAAACGTTTGGCCAGTTACACATAAAAATATTATTAGTGGTTACCTCTGAGAGATAAAATTTTAGGACTCTTTATGTATCTTATTGTGGATTATGCTTTTATTGTATAAATACATTGTATATTGTGAAGCATAATTTTATTGTGGCAATGTAAATTGGTAAAAACATTTTAGAAAACTATTGGGCATTATCTAATAAATTTGAAAATGTGCAGATTCTTCCCTCCATAGGTGATATGCTGAAGAAAATCTTGCACAAACTTCTCAGATTTATAAAAATGAACGTTCAGGCTAGCATTGATTGTAACTGCAAAAATTTGAAAAAACATATCTGTTTCTTTTGTTGTGGGAATTAGTAAAAAAGGTTTTCAACAGGAATGTGGTTGAAAGCTTTCAAAATTGGGTTCTCATTTGTTAGTTGAAAAATAAATATAGGTATTGGAAATAACCTAAATACCCACTAGGAAGGGAATAGTCACATGATAGATAATAAGTAAATTGTGGTATACCTGTAAAATTGACTATGACATAACTATATATTTACGTGGATTTTTAAATGGGATGTGAAATGCTTATGAAAGAATGTGAAATGTAAAGGCAGTATAAACATTATCATATAACAAATCCATAGATAAAATGCTGAAAGAAAACACACTTAAATGTTAACAATAGTTTTTGGTAGTTTGTGGGATTATGAGTGATTTCCTTTATGTTTTACTCTTTTTTGGGTGTTGTCTAAATTTTCCAACATAAGAATGCATTGCTTTTGAAAAATAACAGCTTTATTAAGATATAATTCACATACTATATAGTGCAACCATTTAAAACATTCTATGTTCAATTTAAATCACACAATTCAAGGTTTTGTTGTGGGTTTTTTTTTTTTTTTTTTTTTTTTTTTTTTTTTGCATATTCACAGAGTTGTGCAACCATTACCACAGTCTAATTTCAGGACACTTTCATCATCCCAAAAGAAAGCCAGCCTGCATCAGCGCTCATTCCCACTCCCCCTCTAGGCAGTCGCCAATTTACTTTCTATCGCTATAGATTCGCCTATTCTGGCTGGTTTCTATAAACAGAGCCATACAATATGTACCTTTTTGTGTTTGGCTTTTTTAGTGCAGCGTAACATTTCAAGGTTCATCCATGTTGTATCACGTGTCAGTATTTTATTTCTTTTTATTGCCAGATAATATTCTATTGTATGAATATTCCACATTTTATGAATTCATTCATCAGTTGATGGAATTTGTTTTGCTTCCACTCTTTGGCTCTGATGAATAATGCTGCTATGAACATCTTTATACAACTTTGTATGGATATAGATACCTAGGAGCAGAGTTGTTAGGTCACCTGGTAAGTTCGCTTAGCATTTTGAGGAGCTGCCAAACCATTTCCCAAAGTGACTGCAGCATAATACATGCCAGCAATGTCCAAGGTTTCCGATGTCTCCTCATCTTCGTCAACCCTTGCTCTTATTTATTTTTTGATTGTAGTTAGCCTAGTGTGTGAGAAGTAGCATCTCATTGTGGTTTTGACTTGTATTTCTCTAATGGCAAACATGAATATCTTTTCTTGTGATTATCAGCCATTTGTGTGTCTTCCTTGGAGAAGTGTTTATTCAGATGCTTTGCCCACTTTTTAACTGTGTTGTTTTTATTGAATTGTAAGAGTACTTTACATATTCTGAATACAAGTCTCCTTATCAGACATATGATTTGCAAGTGTTTTCTCCCATTTTTGGATTGTCCTTTCACTTTCTTAATGGTACCAATTAAATAAAAAACTTTTTAATTTTGATGAAATCCAATTTATCTAATTTTTTGTTACCCATACTTTTGGTATTCTATATAAGCAAAGATTTACTTTTATCTAAACTTCTAAGAGTTTTATTGTTTTAACTCTTACATGTAAGTCTATGATCCATTTTGAGTTAAATTTTGTTTATTGTGTCAGAAATGAGCCTAATTCATTCTTTTGCATGTGGATGTCCAGTTGTTGCAGCACCAGTTGTTGAAAAGACAATTCCCTATTGAATTGTCTTGGCATCCTTGTTGAAACTCAATTGACTCTAAATATAAGGGTTGATTTCTGGAATCTCAATTCTACTCCATTGATCTACGCTTATGCCAGTACTACACTGTCTTGATTGGTGTAGCTTTTGTTTTAGGTGTTGAAATCTGGAAGTGTGAGGTCTTCAACTTGGATCTTCACTTTCAAGATAGTTTTTGCTATTCTGGTCCCTTACATTTCCATGCATTGCTTTTATACTCAAAGGGGAAACGATTTTTAGAAAAGAGAGAAAGGAAGATAGATGTTGCTGAAGGAACTGGGCAATCTACTCCGTGTTTTCTGAGAGGTACCATGCAGCACACCTTTTCTCTTGGGCAGGGGAACTTTTCTCTCCTAAATTTTGTCCTGGTCATAGTCCCCCCCCCCCCCCCACTGCTGATGAACAATGTGCAGGGTGTGCAGATTTATCTAAGGCCTCATTTCCTGCCTTGAATCACTCGGCTGTGTAAGGGGTTCTTTCCATGAAGGGGCTCCCACAACATCCTAATTTAGGGTTTACTACTAGCAAAGTATTATTGTACTACTGTTACGGAAAAACGAACTTTGACACAAGGTGGGGTTAACAGAGTGAGCGCTTTATTAACGCATGCAGACCCGGAGGAGACAGCCTCCAAATTCTGGGCCCCAAGGAGGGGTTAGTTGGGTGATTAAATACTCTTACAGTGAGGCAGAAGAGGAGGGGTCACGATACAAGCAAGGGGGGCATAGACGTAAATTTTCTGAGGCCTGCTGCACGTGGCTTATCTGGAGCCTGGGACGGAGAGGAGCCAGCAGGAGGGTAAATTATCTGAGGCCTGCTGCATATCTGAGGCTCTGAGGCCTGCTGCATACCTGGGGCCCAAGACAGAGAGTTAGCTTTATTTCCTGTGACACTACCGTTGTGGCCTGTACACTGTTTTTATTGCAATCTCATCAGCAAATCACTTTTAAGTGTGTATTTTTGCATTTTCATTTGGAGTATACAAATATATGTATAGTCATTCATTTGTAAAATGTATACACTTATCATCATGTATATTAAACATATAAACAAAACAGAATTTTTAGAGAATGAGATAAAAATGGTTACAAATCGTTTTCCTACACTCCATAGGCTTTTATCTGTCTAGAGACTGTCTCTTAGATCTTTCCCATTTACCTCCTGTGTTCCCAAAACTCAGCCAAGGGCTGGGTATATAGCAGAAGCTCAATGTCTGAGGCACAAAAAAAAAATTGAGATATCCTACTATTTCTATTAATACCCACAGCCTCTATTTCTGGGTTTTGCATCCTGTAATAAAGGTTCTGCATCTATCACCTGCTAGGGTCAATTTATGAAGAGGCTGTAGACTCATCTCTCCTTGTTTTCTCTTTTACCTTTGATTACACCTTTGCTTACTTAACTTCTTTGGAAAACAGCATTCATATCATCCTTCACTACTCTTCATAAAGAATAGAAAGCATTGGATGTATCACCAGTGGATGTGAACAAATGGCAAGGGAACTCTTGAGGGTGAAAGTCAGGGTGGGCTTCAAGAAGATGGATTTTGAAGGGCCGGTGGAAGCTAGCTAAATGGGGAAGGGAGAAAGGGGGTCCCAGCTGAATCGCAGGAGCAAAGGCAGGAAGAAGGGAGTGGACCCAGCACACTGCAAGCTAGGGGCGAGTTTAGTGTAGCTGAACCAAAGAGGCAGGAGGAGTTGCATTTGTGTTTTAAAAGATCCCTCCAGCAGCTCTGTGGGGTGTTGAGCCCTGAGGCTGGAAGTTGAGGAGGCTGCTGGTTGTGTGGACAGTGGGGCACATTATACTTACAGAAGAGATAGATACCTCTGGCCTTGGAAGCCCAAACGGAAGCAGGTAAGCTCTTCATGCTCTGGCTGCATTTTTTTTAGGATCTCAAAGCCCATTCTTAATTTTTTTTCGATCCAAGGATGTTGTTGCCCTTTCCCTTTGTTTTCCAAGAAACACTTACTTATACCTTCAATGAGAAATCAGTGTATTTCCGGGGAATCCCGGAGGGCCTGGTGTGCTCTGTTTCTGGCCTCCTTTGAGGCCTGCGTCCACAGGAAGATGCTGAGGCGCATTTCTGCACAGTTTTGTCAAGCCAGGGCTTGGTTGAAGGCTTCATCCCACCCCCGTCCCAATTAAATGGAACTACACACGCTGATGGAGGTTCAGACACATCCTGCCAGAAAACCGCCTCGGGATATCAGGAGCCCCGAACCTACAGCCAAGGGCGTGTCGAGGCGGGGCAGGCCGCCCCAGTCACCGCCAACGGCCTTTCGGGATCACACCCTTTCCTGGGGAAGGAAGGGGCAGGACAACCCCAGCGACCTCTCGAAGGGGACCCTGCGCGGGCTGGGTTGGGACGGCTTCCAGGAGCAAGGGGGCGGGGCCTCCCTGCAAGACCTCGTCGGTGACGGCGCCAGGCTCCGCCCCTCCGGGAAGAGGGGGCGGGCGCGCGAGGCGGGCGCGCGAGCTGGGCCGAAGCCCGCCTGGGAGCCGGCGGAACCTAGCGCAGCGAGTGGAGCGCCTTGGGCGGCGGCGGCGCGCGCGATGGCTCCGGCCGCGGACCGTGAGGGCTACTGGGGCCGCACGACCTCCACGCTGGACTGGTGCGAGGAGAACTACGCGGTGACCTGGTACATCGCCGAGTTCTGTGAGTGCGACCTCCGGCCCCGGGCCCCGGGCCCCGGCCTGAGGCTGGCGGGTGGGAGACGGACAGGGCGCTGGGCTGGGGGGGAGACGCCGTGGGAGGAAGGGTGAGGGCGGACCTGGAAGCCTGAGAGGCAGCAGGCCCGGCCGGGGAGTGGAGTGGGAGCCCTGGCCGGGAGGCAGGAATGGGAAGGCTGCAGATGGAGGGACCGGGTGGGAATCTGGTGTGTCACCCAGGAGCGCCGGGGTCTGGGCGGGTTGGGGGAGGGGGGGACACCTGCTCCTACTGTTGCTGCCACCACCCTGAGGGAACATATCTCCGTTTAATCTCCCCTCCCCCATACGTGATAACTCTGAGGTCTTTGCTTTCCTCTTTCCCTGTTAATATTAGACCTCTTCGGTCACCTCCAGGAAACGGTTTTCCAGTCTCGGGTCTCAACCCCCTACCTCCAGTCCCTCCCACCTCGGACATTTAAAGTACCTGAGCACAACTATTGAACTCCCGGCTTGCACCAGAGGTAGAAGGCAGGGCATCTCGTTAGTCTCTACCTTTCGGCTGGAGCCAGGGTCCCAAGAGCACAAGGGACCAAGTGCCTTCTGCTCTGCCTCCTCTCCGACTGCCTAAGGGTTAGGGGTCATCCGAGGACACCGCCGTCACTGATCGCACTTCCTTCAGCTGCTGCCCCCGACAGGCACCACTGGCCCCCGGCCGTGTGTGTGGGGGTGTGTGTGGGGTGTGTGGGGTGTGAGTGTTTCCCCAGATGAGCATTCCTGACAGACTCGGAGAGCACAGGAGAAGTCGGACACTTCTTTTTCCGTTGTTTACTTTGGTCATGTTTTGAGAGCACAACGTTTGGTACTTCGTCAGGCACCTGCTTCTGTCGAGGGATAGAGAATATTTTTTGTCTATTACTTCCTTCTTTTCACTTTCTCAGGGCATGGAGCACACTTTTTAGCTAACCTTCCCATTATTGGGTCCTTCTCCCAGGCATGCGTTTTTGACTTGTAGAAAAGAGGCAAGGGTTTCCTACCAGCGGATCCTATTTATTTCTGTTTCCAGTAATTGGCTGTTTAAAAAAAAAAAGGTAAACAGAACTCATTCTGAAGTTTTAGGACTTTAGTACCATTCCCTTTATACCATGATTTAGGCTGAGATATTTCTTGAACCGCTGGTTTAAATTAATATTTTTAAAATAATGGTGAAAATATGGATGAAGGATCATTCGTAGGGTATGTACTTGGCAGTTTAAATGTTGGCAAAGGATGCGCTTTACCAGTTTCTTTGATCATGTTGGCAGGCCGACCCCCGGTCCAGAGGAGGTCCGTGAGGGAAGGGATATAAAACCATGCTCTCTGAACTGGAGATGGAAGAGAGACTCAAGGGTCTTCAAAAGTTAGATGGGCTGTCATACAGAGTTAAGCTTTCAGTATTTCCTATAATCTGGAATGAGTGCCTGTGGGTGGAAACTAACTGTAAGGAGACATTTTGCTTCAACATAGGCAGCTTTTTATCTAAAGATGGGATCTTGGAATGGGTGGACTTGTGAGGTAGAGGAAGGACTTTTTAACACTGAAAGTGTTAAAACAGACATTGCTCAACTAACTCAAAACGTGCATATTGCCCTGGCTGGCATAGCTCAGTGGATTGAGCGCGGGCCTGTGAACCAAAAGACTGCCAGTACGATTCCCAGTCAGGGCACAGGCCTGGGTTGCTGGCCAGGTCCCCAATAAGGGGGCATGTGAGAGGCAACCACACACGGATGTTTCTCTCCCTCTCTTTCTCTCTCCCTTCCCCTCTCTAAAACTAAATAAATAAAATCTTTTTTAAAAACGTGAATATTTTAGGGGGAATTATTTGTTTAGTAGAGAAAAAGATGGGTTGGCTTTAGTTGGCCTTTAGGTTCTTTGCATCTTTATGGGTCAATATAGGTAATAAAGACTCTTAGTTTAGAACCAAGGGTTAGGATTAAAAGAGAAAACTGACAGTTAAGTCATGTGAACTGGATACTACTGTTCTGGCAGACAGCTCTGAGAAATGGGAAATGGCTTTAGTTACTAATGTCCTTAGAAGAGGAAGCTCTGAGCAGACTGCAGGGAGGGTTTTGACATAGGAATCGGGGGTTGCAAGAAGATGATGAGTGAATGTTGGCCACCCTTCGCACATGTACCTTGGGAGAAAAAAAGTTGAGGTCACGTCTTCTTACCCAGCAAGTAAAAAATATGGATTAATAATGATGTTTTTAAAACAAATATAACTGTATCATCCTTCTAGTATTTAAATTAATGATAGAAACATTGAGGATAGTAATAATAGTGACAGTAACTATATCTAAGTGCCTCCTATGTACCACACTTTCCTGAGTGCTTCATGTATCTTATCTCTTTTGGTCTTTACCATAACTCCAAAAAGAAGGTATTATTATTCTCATTTCATAGATTGGGAAATTGGAGTAAGTAATAAGGTTGTATTCTAAGAAGGCAGGTTGCAGAGAGTGGGGTGGAGGTAGTATTCAAGTTGAGGTCTGACTCCAGAGCTACTGTACCATATTACTTCTATCACTTTCATTGTTAATTAATATCCTCCATGCAACAGATGAGGACAAGCATGAAATCGTATACTATCACAAAGGAAAAGGTGAATAACTATTCAGGAAGCCTATCTTTCAGCATTGTGGTACGTGTATTTTGGATAACATAAAGATGAGTTTGGGGAATTGCGTATTCAGATGTGGCAGTGGTTCTTAGAAGCTATCTTCTTAACATCAGCCAAGTTGAATTCAAATTTCTTTTCTGTTCAAGCAGATTGTAAGGACCAGGGGAAAGGGTAGAAGATTTTAGTTGTGAAATAATAAGCACCTTGATGTGCCAGAAGTTATAGGTACCGTGCATTGTGCAACATAAATGACAACATAAATGACCATACAAGTTAAAACTGGCAAAGTGATCTTAATTAATGGGAAAAGTTATGATTGTTCTGTGACCTTAAAAAATTTTTGTCATATATTGTAAACCCTTTTTTTGTTGGTTATAAATATATAGAAAAATGAAAAAGATAGTAAAACTAATATTTAGTACATTGAGGATTAAAATGTTTTATTTTTTTGTTAAAGAACTTAAAAATAGCTTGAACAGTACCTGCCTTCTTGTCTTATAACGTGTGATGTGGAAGGAGTATTTTTTCTATGCCTCATTTAATTGTTATACTCCTTTCTAAGTTTGAATCAGCTTCTAGCATTTTATTTGTACTTTCCACTTTGTGAAATAGCTCTGAGGGCTTAACATTAAGTTTTTTGCTGGTGCCACTTCTGGTCCATCTTCATACTTTTCTCACAACCATTTTCTTTGTGTCATTTATTTGTGTCAATAAGTTTGCTTTCACTAAGTTCCTCTGCCTGCATACCCAGAGTCTCTCAAACGACAGTGGGGTCAACATCGTCATGGTCATCTATTTCTTCTGCCACTCTTTATGGATGATTGGAATTTTACTGCTAACATCGTCATTTTTGTTTCTTTGCTGTACTTTCATCATTATTGGCCTGTTCTCTCTTTTGATTGTTCATTTTTGCAAAATGTCACATACATTCATCACCAGGAAACAAGGAAGCAACTCAACTACATGCTTTCCTATCTGCATAAGAGCTGAGTAACAGATGTGCAGTGACTAATCACCAAGCAGCATTGCCCTGATGTTTTATCCATAGTTAGCAGTTTAGGCAGAGAGAGATATTTCTCTCAGCACTTTGAAAATATTATTCCATCGTGTCCTGGCTTTTATTGTTGCTGATGAGAAGTTCTCCACCAGCCCAGTTGTTGTTCCTTTGCAGTTTATTTTGTCAAATCCACCAACAGGCTTTGAAAGAAGTGACTCGGTTAATCACTGATGGTGATGTGCTTCTGTTATTTACATGTGATTTGCAGACTGAAGGTCCAGTAGCAAAGTTTGTAGTACTATGTTTGATTACTCACAGTTAATTTACTGTAAGTAACTGAAATTTGAACTGTGTTGTTGGGGGATTGGTATTAACTAAACCGTGGTAACTGAAATTTGTGCATATTAGAACCTTGCAAAGTGAAGACTGCTTGTGTGTTTCTAATCCTCAGGATTTTCCTAGGAAGTAATAAGCAGATGATGTTATTCCCTTTTTTTAGATGAGGATAGTGAATTTTGGAGAAGTAACCTGTGCAGCATCATATAGCTATTAAGTGGCAGAAATGGTATTCAAATATAGGTCTGACAGATCTTTCTAGTAAGACATTCTGTCTACAGGAAGTGGAATTTCAGGTGTAGTTGGTTTCATGGAAGAAATATTACCTAAAGGGAAGTGGAAGTGAATGCTATGCTTTAATTACGGCCTTCAAGGCCATATTACCTAGTGAATTACCTAGTGAAACAATTTTCCGAATGTCTTGTTTGTTCAGCAAATAGTTGTTGAACACCTTTTTAGTCATTGACTCAGAGTACAAAACTATGTGAAGACACTCTGATTAAGGTAGCTAACAGGCTAGTAGTAATATAAATAGGTAAGTTCAAATAGGCATTTCCTATTTTCAAGGGAAATGCATTACTAAAAATGTATTTGAAAGAAGAATGGCCAAGAATTGACATATTATGGAGGGTTTATTTATCAGAAAGCTAAAATAGATCTTAAAATTCCTAACTAGGGGTTATTAAACCTAGGTAGTTGCTGTCCTTTCTCACAGGCTTGCTGCCCCTCTTCGCATCCTTTTCTCAGGAACTGGGCAGAAGAAAAGCAGGGCAGCCCTTACTTTTTCCACCTTTATTGTGAGATTCATTTAGATGGGGCAAAGGGGTCTTTTTTCTTGCCACTGCCACACAAGACCAGAGGGGCTTCAACCAGCTGCCTCTGCCATACACACAATGCCATTCAGGGCATCTAGCTGCTCCTAGTTCATTGCTGCCTTTCTTTTTCTTTCCTTTTTTATTTTTTTAGGTCCCTTCCCACTCTCTTTTCTCTGCCTAAACTGTTAACTGTGGATAAAACATCAGGGCAAAGTCTGTTGGTGATTAGTAACTTCACATCTGTTGTTCAGTTCTTATACAGGTAGCAAAGCATGTAGTTGAGTTGCCTCTTCTAATTTATTATTATTTCTACATAAATCATAATTATTTATGGGGGGGTCTCTGCCCGCAGGCACCCCCCCCCCGTCTGCCATGGATGAAAATAATACTACCAAGACATGATCTGCTTGGGGAGGAAAGGTGGCTAGCTTCTCTCAAGGGAGAAGGGCCTCGAGTCCTTGCCTCAATGGCTTTTTATTAGGTTCGTAACACACAGGGATACAGGTAAAGCTCATCAATCAATGTCAGGCGGTAAAGATCAAACAATAGATAACATTTCAAAGAAATCTGAGGGCTTAATCTGAATCAGTGTCTGTCAGATAAGGGGGTTGCAAAAACTTTAGGAGACATACTCATTTCCTGCCCGGACCCTTATCATATGGATGATAGCAGTCTTAGCAAAGCAGGCTTCACAGGACTTTACGAATTCTTTCTTATGCCCAATCACCCCGGAACTGCTCTAGCAGGCAGAGGGCTGCACCCCCTCCCTGTCATAGATTCAGGCTTAAGTGGATTAGAGCCAGGAAGCACTACTCCCAGAGCTTCTCCCAGAAGGAAAGGGGACTCGGGCTATGTCAAAATAGCTGGGGGCAGGGGTGGTGGTGAGGGTCCTTTGCCCTCACTTTGCTGAGTCCTTCCTTGATGGCCTCCCACATGATCGTGTCTGATTGGGTTGCCTCTCCTCTGAGGGGTCGTACCCATAGACTCTGACTAACCGACCAAGTGTTGGGGGCTGGAGATGGCAGAGGCAGTGCTCTTGCCAGGGAGATAAGCTTTGTTTCCTCAGTGGCTCACAGGCCAGAGGTCGCTCACTCAGCCTTAGCCACAGGGGGTGGTTACAACTCCTGAAACCAGACAGAGGGGTTCCCAACAATTATTAATGTATTTACCCCATTTTAATTAATCAAAGGCACATAATAACTGTCAGAGGAGATCTAGTCACTGTTATCACACTGTATTGACCTACACTCACTGATTACCTTAATGTATTGACTAATTGGTATAAATTCAAAGCAGAACTGCATAATATCTTCACTGCATCCTTACTGTGAATAAATGTGACTTTTGAAATATTGAAAATAGCCAATATAAATAATAATATCCAACATTGTGGGCACTTAATGTGCAAAGCTCTCATGTATATTATCTTATAAGAACCTTTAATTATAATCCTTATAATGATCCTTTTAAGTTAGATTCTGTTAATACTATTTTATAGATGTGGAAATTTAGTCACAGAGGAGTTAAATAATTTGTGCAGTTTTCCACTTCAGCAAGTGGCAAAGCAAGGATTTGAATTCACAGAGTCTGACTCCAGAGCACATTCTCTTTCCTCTCTCTTATTTACTTTTCAAATTAGCTTTGTTAGGTATAATTTACTTACAATAAAATGCATCCATTTTAAGTATATCGTTTGAGAAGTTTTGACAGGTGTATATATCTGTGCAACCATCCCAGTCAAGTTGTAGACTATTTCTATTGTTCTGAGTCACCTAGCAGAGCACTCATTTGTAACCGTGTGGTATACTGCTTGATCTCCGAGTTGTAGGTACTATTATAATCCTAATTCTGCAGTTGAAGACATTGATGTTTATGAAGGTTAAGTAACTTCTTCTAGTTCACACACTGTTAAGTGGCAGAGCCTAAGTGATCCAGGGGCCAT